>CAUYQU010083153.1:0-12986 GCA_963574635.1 Cheracebus regulus
AGATATTAGCCCTTTGTCAGATGGATAGATTGCAAAATTTTTTTCCCCTTCTGTAAGTTGCCTGTTCACTCTGGTAATAGTTTCTTTTGCTGTGCAGAAGCTTTTTAGTTTTTAGATCCCATTTGTCAATTTTGGTTTTTGCTGCCATTGCTTTTGGTGTTACAGTTATGAAGACTTTGCCCATGCCTATTTCTGGAATGGTATCACCTAGGTTTTCTTCGAGGGTTTTTATGGTTTTAGGTCTTATGTTTAAGTTTTTAATCCATCTTTAGTTAATTTTTGTATAAGGTGTAAGAAAGGGGTCCAGTTTCCAACTAAGCATTGGAATCTATAAATTACTTTGTCTGGTCCTGGATTTTTTTTTTTTTTTTGTTACTAGGCTATTAATTACTGTCTCAATTTCAGAAGTTGCCATTGGTCTATTTAGGGATTTAGGGATTCTACGTCTTCCTAGTTTAGTCTTCATAGGAAGTGTATGTCCAGGAATTTATCAATTTTTTCTAGTTTATTTGCATAGAGGTGTTTACAGTATTCCCTGATGGTAGCTTGTATTTCTGTGGGATCAGTGGTGACATCCCCTCTATCATTTTTTTATTGTGTCTATTTGAATCTTCTCTCTTTTCTTCTTTATTAGTCTGGTTAGTGATCTACCTATTTTGTTAATCTTTTCCAAAAATCTAGCTCCAGAATTTGTTGATTTTTTTTAAGGATTTTTAATGCCTCTATCTGCTTCAGTTCTGCTCTGATCTTGGTTATTTCTTGTATTATGTTAACTTTTGAATTTTTTTTCTCTTGTTTCTCTAGTCCTTTTAATTGTGATGTTGGGGTGTCAATTTTAGACCTTTCCTTCTTTCTCCTGTGAGTATCCAGTGGTATAAATTTCCCCCTAAACACTGCATTAGCTGTGGCCCAGAGATTCTGGTATGTGTGTCTTTGTTCTCATTGGTTTCAAATAACTTATTTATTTCTGCTTTAATTTCTTTATTTACCCAGTAGTCATTCAGGAGCAGGTTGTTCAGTTTCCATGTAGTTGTGTGGTTTTTGTTGAGGATCTGAATCCTGAGTTCTAATTTGATTGCACTGTGGTCTGAGAGATTATTTATTATGATTTCTGTTCTTTTGCATTTGCTGAGGACTATGTTACTTCCAATTATGTGGTCAATTTTAGAATAAGTGTGATGTGTTCAAAATTATGTATATTCTGTTGATTTGGTGTGAAAAGTTCTGTAGATGTCTATTAGTTTCTCTTGGCCCAGAGCTCAGTTCAAGTCCTGAATATCCTTGTTAAGTTTCTATCTCGTTGATGTGTCTAATATAGACAGTGGGGTGTTAAAGTCTCCCGCTATTATTGTGTGGGAGTCTAAGTCTCTTTGTAAGTCTATAACAAACTTGCTTTATGAATCTGGGTGCTCCTGTATTGGGTGCATATATATTTAGGATAGTTAGCTACCTTTATCTCTACCCAAATGGCTGCCTAGTTTTGTGCTAGAAACTCAGAGCCCTGGTGGTGTAGATACCCGATGAAATCTCCTGGCATGCAGGTTGTGAAGACTTTGGGAAAAGTGTAGTATCTCGGCAGGAATGCACTGTCCCTCATGGCTTCCCTTGACTAGGGGAGGGAGTGTCTTGACCCTTTGTGCTTCCTGGGTCAAGCGATGCTGCACCCTGCTTTGGCTCAGCCTCCGTGGGCTGCACCCACTGTCTAACCAGTCCCAATGAGATGAGCCAGGTACCTCAATTGGAAATGCAGAAATCACCCACCTTCTGCATTGATCTCACTTAATGCTGCAGACCGGAGCTGTTCGTATTCAGCCATCTTTCCAGTCACTATGTGTCTTCTTAAAAGTTTCAGAGGCTAATCTTCAGACAGACAGATGAAGTCTGAACACCCAGTGACAAAATTTGAAAGGCCAATTGAAGACAGCAAATTAACCACCCAGCCATGGTTGACTCAAAGTCAACTTGGGGTTCAGGTCGACTGGGAGCCAAGACAGCCACCAGAACAAGACTCAAAGGCATTGTCCTCTTTCATTGTTCCAGTCTGCCTGGATCTCAGTCTGCCTCTGAGATCCAGGCAGACTGGAACCCAAGATAGCCACTGGAACAAGACACATGGATTTGTACTCAGCTCAATTCTTACATGTCTTCCTTATCAAGTTTTCCATTTTTAAACCCATACTTGCCTCCCCACCCCATGGAAATTCAAGCAGTTAGTTTGGGTAGGAATCTGGCTGCTTACCCATTTACTAGTTTTAGTTAATAAATTCACTTTCTTTCTACCAGACCTTGTTTTTGTTAATTGGACTCTGCAGGCGGTGAGCATCTAGACCTGTGTTCAGTTATAAGATCAGTGTTTTAGTCAAAATTCCCATAAATTTTTCTGGGAGCAATTTTTTTCCAGGTAAGTCAGCTAGCTTAGATGATATTATTTCAAAGTGTGAGTTAAAGACTGTGATGTAGCTTGTATTCCTTTCTATTTAGAGAGTAGGTGATATAGTATTCACTACATAGATGATTATTTTGATTTGTTCTAAATTGCTCTGACACCATTTTCTCTGACCACCTCTACAATCAGGCAACTCACTCCACACAGAACCAACCATTTGATGATATCATCTTGCCCTTGGGTATGGAGGATGAAGAGGAACTTTTAGTTTATTCCTGTGCTTTTTACTCTACCTCTTTTTTCCAGGCTTTGTGTTATAGTCACATCTTTTATTTCTATATCCTAAAAATCCCAAGATATATTGTATACATTTTGTTTAAAAAGCCAATGATCTTTTGATAAATTATAGCTAACTAGCCTACAAATGAAGTAATGTATAAACACTTCAGTAAAGAAGATCTGTTTATTGCAAAATAGCACATGGTCAATATCATAAGGCATTAGAGAAATGAAATTTAAAATGAAATTAGGTACTACTACATACTTAGACTGTCTTAAATTAAAAATTCTAATCATGCCAATTGTTGATAAGGATTCTGAACAATTGGATTTCTCATATACTACTGATGGTAATCTAAAATTATACAACCACTTTGGAAAACTGTATGATAGTTTCTTAAAAAGTTAAACATACACCTACTATACAACCTACTCACTTCACACTTATGTATTTGATCCAAAGAAATAAAAGCATATGTCGACATAAAGATGTGCATATAAATGTCTATAGTAGCTCTATTGTAATAACCACAAACTGAAAAAAACCCAGATGTCACATAACCACAGGTGAATGGATAAGCAAACTGCGGTATGTCTATACAGTGGGAAATTACTCAGCAATTTAGAGGAATTGTGTAATGAGGCATGCAAAAACATCAATCGGTCTCAAAACAATTATGCTGAGTGAAAGAAAGCAGACATAAAATAGCATATCCTTTTTAGTTTTACTTATAGAAATTTTTAGAAAATGCACAAAAATATTTGAAGACAGAAGATAAGTGGTTGTCTGTGGATGGAACACATAACTATAGGTAGGAAGGAGAGTTTACAAAAGAAGTTAAGAAAACAATGACATTTTGGGGACTGATTTGTATGTACATTATCTTTATTGTAGTGGGTATATTATATATGTTTATGTATATGTGCGTATGAGTATATGAGTGTTATCTATCACCTGGCCTGAGATCCCTTGGGAAAAAGAGAGTGAAAAAGTGAATGAAATACATAAATAACATCAGAACGAGAAAAAAAGCAAAGAGTTGCTCTAGTCAGCAACCACCACTAACATCTAGTAGGGACTCAAAAAGTGGGAAAGCTTTACGTATATAAATTAAACATAATATATATATATATATAATATATATAAATTAGATATAATATATAAATCTTGCACCTAGTGAAGCATATAAATTGAGAGAGAAATAGTGAGAGATACAGATAAAAATAACTCATTTTAATTTATTTTAGATTGGCATTATACTTTAAAACTTTTTATCATGAGATACAATTTTCCTCAAAATATTGTCTCTTAAATTAGAAAATTTATAAAAGTGCCATATTTTCTAATATTCTTTGAAATAATCTTTTAACTCTAGGCTCTTAACTTTTAAATTCAAAATAGCATTTGAGTTTCTGACAATTCCTCTGAATGCATCCAGCCGTTTGTCTTTAAATCTTTTGCTGTTGTTATTAAACACATTGTGCTTTTAAAGTTATATTTGCTCTTTGTTTCATTTCCATGGGATACTGAAAGATGTATAAGAAAGTTAATGCCTGTTTTTATGAGGTGTTTTAAAAAAAAGCTTATGGTGTCTAAATTTAAATGAAATTAAAAAAAGGCAGTGGAAAAGATAACTGGGTTTTTAACACAAAGATTGGAGGCAATAGAGAATGATAAAAGTAAAAGTCACGGGACATTTGTACTAGGCATTTGGGAATGGGTTAGGGGTTGGGGATAAATTGCATATTCAGAGAATATTTCAAAGAATTCTTAGCTTTCATGGTTACCATTAACTTGCTGAGATGTAAAACATGTGCAGAATTTATGTAATAGAATGACATAATATATAACAGAGTAGGTAAAGAGACTCAAATCTTTCTTTTAAAAAATACATTTTTTATGATTTCTGTACATGTGAAAAAAACCCAGTTAGATGAATAATACTACAAACAACATTTACCTAAAAAAGTGGATAATGAGCAGTGAAGAATTCCTGATTTTCAAATATTTATGAACTTAACACATAAACTTTCTTCAGACAATGATATTAAGTATATGCCATTTATTTTCTATTATTAAATAATGTAAAGTGTTAAAAATATAGGAACCCCCAAATTAGCATAAATCTTTAAATTTTGAGTGAAATAAAATAAATATTGATTGGCTGGAACAACAAAGGCTATTTATTTGAACAAACATATTTTGTTTCATGATAGAATGAACAATATAGCTAAGATGTTTCTGAAAATCTCTATTTGGTCTATCAATGGAAAACAGTTCACCAGCAGTGAGGGAGAGCAGAAGAATCAAGAACTCTGGTTTTAAAATCATATTCATGTGTGTTAAAATCCCACTTTCATAATCTATTGCCTGTGTGCTCATGGAAACATTCTTTAAAGTAGTGCTTATTTTCTTCATCCACAAAATGTGATACTAATAACAATTATATCATTTCAATAGCAGCATTTATAGCATTTATAAAGGGCTTACCAGTGTTAGACCCTTAAGTATTTCATATGACTTATCACAGTTTATTCTCACAGCTGCCCTATATGAATAGGTACAATTATCATCATTCTGATTTTATGGACAAGAAAATGGAGTCACAGAAAGGTGAAGTGATTCCCTAAGTGTCACACAGCTGGTGAGTGTGAGAAACAGGCTGTGAACTTAGGCAATATGCTTTTCTTATCTTGGCTTGGTACTTTTGTGAAGATTATATGAGATAATGCATGTTTCATGCTTTAGATAATTTACCAAATATGCACTCAGAAAAGATAATATTAGAGGTGATTATGAAAAGAAAATCTTCCACATTAGATGTGCATACATAAATATAAAATGAACTTTTTCACTTTTCATTAACCAACTTTTAGGGAATTGACTCAAATATAATGACAGAAAAGTAAGATTGAATTTTGCATATAGTGTCTTTTTGATTGATTGAAGTAGTATATATATTTTATTTGTAACATACTTTAGTCATTTGAGCTTTAAATATTTAAAATTTTAGCTTTGGAATCCTTTATTTGCTAACGTAATTGTTATATAATATTGGTTTAGAAACAAACATAACCCAGAAAACATTCTGAGGGCCATATATCGTTTGTCTTGTCTGAACCTGTAAGACCAAATAACTTGGTAATTGTCAGATATGTACTTTGCATTGTATCAGCATTGTTGTCACTGTAACTTTAGGGAATGCTAATAAGCATGAAGTGAAAAATTCAAAGTTTCATGGGAACAAGAAAACCATGATTTCCCACACAAACTATTTCTATTTCACTTTTTGAAAAACGTCGAGAACATATTTTGATCTTTGAGGAATATCTGAAGTTTTATTAGAATGAAATCCTGTTGAAAATGCAGTAAAAATGGCTAGTTCCTATAAAAAAATACTAATTACATAGTAATAAAGGAGCTGATTTTGCTAAAACTGTGGCCACAGATTCTAGGTGGAATTGAAAACTTTTTCACTGATATTTGTAGTTATAACTTACAATTCAATAATGAGTATCTTGGAAAGTATAATCCGTAAGATTAGAACAAGACCCAAGCCCGAAATCTGTAAAAAGTCACTATTATTGACTGGAGCAAAAATGCATTTTAAAAGATCTCAAAGCCAAATCAGTAATATTGGATTAATATATCCAGCTTCTTATATAATTTGTAGTGCTCGTGAGAGAGACAATTTTTAATAAACGATTGTATAAAGGCTAGAAATTTCACAAATATTTCAAAAGATATAGAGTAATAGTCTCTATCCATTCCCTACTGTTTCCTGCTACCGCTAAGCACCTCCACAGAGACCAGGTTCAAAGAGCGTTTGAAGATGAAATGAGGCTGTGGACATGAGAACACAGCTAGTAACTTTTTCTGAGAATAAGAAAAAAAATAATGCTCAAAGACTTAGAAAATAGTGCCCTTTTGTTCACTCTTACGCATAAATATTACAAAGTAAATAGATAACAGAGATATATAGCAAAATTTGTGTATTGAAAGACCAAATAAACTTTGCTTTTATTGGTGGTTAAAAAACTCTGATAAAACTAGTGACTGTGATCACTAATTATAGACACATTTTCATTTAAAAAAATTAGTACTTTACCATAAAATCAGAGCCAAATAATCCCATGCCAATAATTTAAAAATAAATAACCTGTGTTTTTAGAAAAAGATCATTATTTTGATAGCAATAAGAAGCTAAAGCACCATCAATTTTAAGAGGAAAAAATAATAGAGGCTTTTGTGTTATTTTGATTTGTGTGTGTGTGTATTCATTTTTAAATCTTCAGTAACTTGATATGAAAATATGTGACCATTTTTTTGACTTTAAACAGGAATTATGTTTTGAGAATAGGCCAAGGTGAATTCTTCTCTATGATGGCATCTCCATGGAGGTGGCAGACTAAACTCATGTGGCCTTTCTCTGCTACAGAGAGCTGCCTAGGCACTAGAGCTGAGTTTTAGAATTACTTTAGAGTTACTTCTTTCACCTTGGCTCTAATTACCGTGATAGCTGTTATCATGACTAATTGAGAGAAGAGAAAAAAAAAGTCACTTGTAGAGGGAAAGAAGTAAACAAAGCTTTGGCTAAAAACTTGAATAGAGAGAGCAAAAATGAGAAAGAAGGCGGTTTGGGTGAGGGCACCAGGGATATTAAACTACTCTAACTGTTTTGAGTTGAGCTGGAAGGGCTAGACAGAAGAAGACTGAAAAAGAAAGCTTGGAAGTTTGTCCTGTGAAGGCATTAGAACCTCCTGGCAGATGACAAAATATATTTGGATACAGATGTCTCCAGGATGTTAGTGCCAAGGCTCCAGAGAACGCTTGACTGCATCACCCTTTGGCTTAAATACCTGCTGTTGACTCCTCTGGACACCATCAGAGATCTTAGAACTCATCTCTTTAGCTTCGGATCTGTGCCCAGGAGCAGGACACTGACTTATCTATAAACATCTAATGCAGTGACGCTGCAGCAACCCTCAGCTAACAGAAGCATGAAAGGGCTCCAGCAGAACCAAACCCAGATTTGGTAAGTAACACAGGAATTTTTCAAAAGTCTAACTAAAATAGATTAAAACCACCACAGGAATCTTACATTTCACCCTGTTTTTAAAGCAACATATATCAGCTTAACAGTTTATATTTTAAAAGCACTTTCTGTCTATATTATGTAATCTTTAAAACAACCATATAAACTCTGTATTGTAAAAAAGCTTATTTTGAAAATAAGAATTTACAGCTTCTCAAACAAGATGACAAAGATAGTGAAGGCCAGGGCAGGTACTCAAATCCTGACCCTGATTACATATTGCATGTTTCTTCCTCAGAAATATTGTGGTTTAACTGTAAAGTATAAGCAGAAATCCAAACCAATGCTGAGTCAGAAAAAGACCAAGACTAAAAACTATCATGAAAACGAAACACAATGTACTTTGTACCGCCAAAGTAAATATTTCAATGTTTATTTTTAAATTATTTTTATTATGTCTGTTCCCAATATCATTTTGTCTTCCAGTAACTCCTCTCCATCAGGAATTTGGTAACCTCTCTGGTAGAATAATCTCACCTTAAGCTTTCATCCTTCCTTTCTTCCCTGTCCTGTATCCAGTCCCCTGTTGATCTCAAATAATCTTATTTGCCTTATCAACTGCATTTCCCCCATTTATTCTATCTTTTGATTCAATATATCTCCCAAACTGTCCTGTGTAAAGAGTTACATATGGATGTAGAACAGGAGTGCTTTATCTGGGTGTTTTAGAATTGATGGCAGTCATGGGCTCACATATTTCCCAATGGAATTTTAGCATTAGGGAGCAAAGACCTAAGACTGCTAGCATAATTCCCTTCCATTGCCTTCCAGAAACACTCAGAACCTCAGCCCCATCCCAGCCCACTCCTTTCCATTACCCAGTTATCAGTACGGGTATCAATAGGAAGAAAAATTATCCCAAATAAAACCAGGGAATTTTCTAGTTCTAGCATTTTGACTCACTCTCTACCAAGAAGATGCACTTTAAAAAAAGAAAAAACGCTTTAATTTTCCTGTGCTGAACTTTCCAGGCTTTACTGAAAAGAAATGACTACTATTTGGTAAGCAGTGGTCCTACAAGCAAAGGCAAGGAATACATATAATAAAGCAATATCAGTTTTTGTGAAAAAGAACAATGGTAATTTTAGCCATCAGCACAATTACTTATGGTTATAAACACTGTGTATAGAAGGGTGGCCAAGAACAACTAGTTTTCTGGGTGTACTGGAAACATTGAATTCCTTATATATCATGAAAAGAGATGATTAGGCCAGGAAAATGGAGCTACTGGAATGAAAGCAAGTGAGATCTAATGTTAAGAATGTGATTAGAGCACATGTGGTATTCACTAAATTGATTCTTAATGTTTTGATCTGAGAAGTTCTTTGTTACTTTGACTGATGTGATGTTTTTACTCATGGCAATATTCAGTCGTTATAAATGTTGACGCTTATCTTTGGTTTCTTAAACATTACTGCTAAGAGTATTAGGTCACTATGTTAGAACTTGATTCTTGTCATTTTTATTCAATTGGACCAAATATTGATTTGAAGATGACAGCAATAGCTAACTTTATGAATCTAGACTCAACTGTGTCTGGTTCATTTACAAACAAGTTAGCACAGTAATTTCTTCCATTTCCAAAGTGCCATTTAGTTGACATCTGAGGTGTGAGGAAGCCAGGCAGAAGGGGCAGTCCTATAATTGTTTGATCCTGCTGCACTGTTCCTTTCTTGCTGAAAATCAAGCAGCAGAATAGGTCTCTTCTCATCCCTTTCTCTCTTACAGAACACAAGCCACTTAAAGAAGGTAGGCTATGTCTTATCTCTGGATCTGGCTTTGTGACCAATGAATACAGAAGCCATCAGTTCTCGTTACACTCACTCCTCCCATCAACATGTAATGAATTACTAAAGAAATATGTTTCTAAGTAGTATCTACAAGTACTAATCCTGGTTTTTACTTAAGGCAAATTAACTGTGTAGCCCCCTATTAATAAGCATAACAACAATAGCAAAAGAAAATTTATCATATACCAGCTACTCTTCTATGCATTTTACATACACTACATCACTTAATTCTCACAATATCAGATATTATCCCCTTTTCATGAATGAGAACCACTGAGAAAAAGATAATTTAAATAACTTCCCTAAGCTTCTCATGACTTTCCTATGGTCTTCAGGTTGTCTAGCTCCAGAAGCAGTGGTGTTCACTGTTGTGTTAAATGACCCTACATTTTGAGCTATTAAATGTGAGGGTATATTAGGAGAGTTCTTAGGAAAATTTCTATAATGTTCTAAAATGTAAATTTTATTGTATTCTATTCTGTAGTTGATATGAATATAGATTCCATGGGGTATAAATGACTAATAAACCAGATGAATACACACACTGAGATATTTAGATTTTTAAAAGGAAACGTACTAAGCCAAATTGGTCAGTGTTTAAGCAATGTAATTAAATGAAGATTATCTCAAGCAGAAACATTTTTCTAAATGATTGCATTATCTCAGTTTCTCAAGATATTCATCATGGGAAGCAGCCAATGCTAAAGATAGATTTAGATCCTACTTAGTTTAAATGTGGTTTTACTTAAAAATGAAAACCTAGTCTTTCCATAGCCCTTTCTAAATTGGATATGCCTTCCAAAATTGTTTTTAAAATATGTAGAAAGGATGATTTTAGAAGATTTTTATTTAATGTACAAGTGGTGAAACACTTGATGATATTACCACATTACCACATGTACAGGATATGCTCCTGTGTCATGAAACCCTTTTGTTCATGACACCAGAAAATACAAAATGCTACTACAGCACTAAGTATATCAATCATATCAGTCATCTAATGGGTAGGAGAGGACAATTTATGGAAGCATTTTATGAATTTGTTACTTTATACTTCAGCCAGATTATTTCAGTTTTCAAATCTATGCCATGATACAGAAGGGGGTTAAGAACCAGATGGTTAGGAGAATTTGCTCTAGAATGTCTAAGAAAGTTCTATGAAAAGTGAGAATCTTTTTTTTTCCCAAGGGATACTAAAACAGATTTTGTTTATTGATGAGAAGAGCAGCAATATGACATTGCAACAGACAAGAAAATAAGGGAATGGAAGCCATTATTGTAACAATCTACCTCACTGAGTCCCTGAGTTCCAGAAACAACACCTCTCTCCTAAACACAGCTTATGCTAGTCCTAGTCTCTGGATTGTTCACCGTTTCACCATTTGTCTCTCTTTCTCCCTTGTCACCTGTTTAACCAACTCCTTGCATTAGATTGCTTCTGGTTTCCTAGTTTGCACATCTACAGACAAACTAGGAAACAAGAATCTCGACTAGTTTCATGTTAGTCAAAGGTATATGTTAAATTATGAATGAGTAATTAGATACATGGAATGAGGCCAATTTTTATCTGATTATACAAATATATTAGTAAGATGAAAAACTTAGCTTCTACAACAAATGCAGATGAAATACAAATTGTATATAAACAGATCATTATACTTTCTATTGTCTCATAAAGTGAAAGTTTTATTTTAGCTACTCAACTGTATTAGTAAATTTTTGGTCAATTTATATTCAAAATTCTGTGACTTCTTAGCAGAGATAGCAGATTCCCAGGCTTCTGTCAAATAAAAAAAAATTACATTGCTTTTTGCCAGAAGCTCACAATTTGCTAATTTTTATACTGCCCAACATCCTTCTTGAATGTACTTATTTGTAGGTTAGATTGAGCTGCATGACGTAGAGGGGTAGAAGATGTATAAGAGTGTTTCTCATATATGAGTTAACTAGGGGCTTTATAAAGAAACAAAACCAAAGTTAAATTACAAACTATTAAAAATCAAAATTTTAAAAGCTTCATAGAGGTGGAAAGGGTACAATATATTTCGTTCCCATTAAAAGGATCACAGCTAACATTCTTAAAACAAAAGACAGGTTAACAAAAAAGGATAATGCGCTTACCTGATGAAAGTTTTATATGATACAGGAGCCTTGAGAAATGAAGACCTAAAGACCCAAGGGAAGACTGTGCACTTCTATGCTTGGATTCAATAATGAGTGAACAGCCATAGAGACCTGTGATTAGACAAAAAGGAAATAATGTAACAGTTACAGATTGAGTGGGGAAACCCAGCAAGGCCTTTCTGATCAGATTCTTCTTGGCCTCTCTGTGTGACATTCCTTCTTCCAAAGTATAAGGCTGGACCCTTTCTGGAATTAGGGCATTATGATCAGCTCTCGGACAAGGCTATTCAATTTCTTTATGGCAATATCTTCTACAGAAAGGTGAAGGAAGGCGAACTAATATTTCTGGGTTCAAGTTGACTTTGGAGGAGAGGGGTTCCAGTTTCTATGATTCATGTTGGGGAAGAGGAATTCTAGATTCTATGATTTGCCTTGGGAGAGAAAGAGGAGCAAGAAGAAAGGGGGGCAGGAGAAAGTCAGAGAGCCTTTGCTTCTGAGTCTTCTCCAACATCTTTTAGTTCAAAGCACTTAGCATACTCAAATACCAAATTTTAAGGTATCATTTTCAGAGCTCCAACAGCTTCAAAATTAATAAAATTCAAGCTAACATCTTTAATGTAATATGAGTATTGCTTTGCTACAGTGTACTGGAGTTAATGACACAGGCTGTTTTGAGTTTTCTATAAACTATTATGTTTTAATACTTTTTTTAATTTTTATTTTTTATTTTAGTGACAAAAGATTATAATGGAAACTTAAAAAATACAAGAAAATGCTCTTAATCCCACTGCCCGGAAATAATCCCTATTAACATTTTGATATATTTTCATCTTATTTTTTATAGGAAATTGGGGTTATGTTGTATATACAGCTTTGTTTTATAACTTATTTTTATCACTTATTTGTCCAAGCTTCCCTATCTTATTACATTTTCTTTTTTCCCCTCCCATTCTGATGCCTGCCTTTTCACTCTGTTGATTGTCTTTTTTGTTGCACAGAAGCTTTTAAGTTTGTGATCTCACTTGTCAATTTTTGCTTTTATGTCTGTGCTCTTGGTGTCATATAAAGATATCAATGCTAATACCAACATATTAGCATGTTTTTTTTATTTTATTTTATTTAAGAAAAAGAGAGAAAAGAAGAAAGAAAAAAAGAAACAGCAAAAGAAAGAAAAAAAGAATGAAAGAGAGAAAGAAAGAGGAAGAGAAAGAGGGAGAGAGAATGGGATTCTTGTTTTATTGTCCAGGCTAGAATGCAGTCTAAAAATGGGTATTAAAAACCTCTTTTATGTCAATAATTGTGCTTAACAAT
>CAUYQU010083155.1:0-82150 GCA_963574635.1 Cheracebus regulus
GCGGTGACCAATATCAACCCCACAACAATCCCCCGTGCCCAACCCAACTAGCGACGTATCAACAAAAAAAAATAAAATAAAAAAAAAAAAAAGAGGCCAGGCGTGGTGGCTCACGCCTGTAATCCCAGCACTTTAGGAGGCTGAGGCAGCCTGAAGTCAGGAAGTGGATCAGCCTGAAGTCAGCCTGAAGTGGATCACCTGAAGTCAGGAGTTCTAGACCAGCCTGGCCAACATGGTAAACCCTGTCTCTACTAAAAATGCAAAATTATCCAGGCGTGGTGGTTCATGCCTGTAATCCCAACTACTTTGGAGGCTGAGGCAGGAGAATCACTTGAACCTGGGAGGCAGAGGTTGTGGTGAGCTGAGATCATACCTTTGCACTCCAGCCTGTGCAACAAGAGCAAAACTTCATCTCAAAAAAAAAAAAAAAAAAAAAAGCCAGGCATGGCGACTCACACGTGTAATCCCAACATGTTGGAAGGCTGAGGCAGATGGACTGTGAGGTCAAGAAATCGAGACCATCCTGGCCAACATGGTGAAAACCCGTCTCTACTAAAACTACAAAAATTAGCTGGGCATCGTGGTGTGTGCCTGTAGTCCCAGCTGCTCGGGAGGCTGAGGCAGGAGAATCACTTGAACCCAGGAGGTGGAGGTTGCAGTGAGCGGAGATTGTGCCACTGTACTCCAGCCTGGTAACAGAGCGAGACTCTGTCTCAAAAAAAAAAAAAAAAAAAAAAAAATAGAGATCATGTTCAGGTGCGGTGGCTCATGCCTGTAGTCCCAGCACTTTGGGAGGCTGAGGCAGGACGATCACTTGAGCCCAGAGTTTGAGACCATCCTGGGCCACCTGGTGAAATCCTGTCCCTACAAAAAATATAAAAGTTAAGTTAGCCAGGTGTGATGGTGTGCACCTGTGGTCTCAGCTACTCCGGAGCCTGAAATAGAAGAATCACTTGAGCCGGGGAAGTGGAGGTTGCAGTGACCCGAGATCCTGTCACTGCACTCTAGCCGGAGTAACAGAATGAGACTCTGTCTCAAAAAAGAAAGGAAAAAAAAAGAAATAGAGATCACAAGACTGAGTGAATGAACTCTTTGTAGCAATAAGATACCAAAGCATAAACAAGACCTAAGGCCATGCCAGGCAAGAGTTCAGTCATTCACCCTGACACTTAAAGAATAAACTATGTTCTAACTTCCATAAGGGTTTTTTCTCCAGCAGCTAACCAGGCACTGGACTTGAGATAAGCAATATGGAAATAGTTGCAGTTCATCCATCACCAAATACTGACCCCGCTCCCTGTTCCACAAGCTGTAACTAAGCTTTCATTGGACAAGAGACTGATTTTGATGACTTCTTCCTGATAAGAGACCACTGACCAGGGACTGGCTTTAGCTGGTTTGCAGAGCCTGTGCACTGAAAGCTTTTGTATCCCTGCTTCACATTTTGACATATGGGGCTAATTTTAATGCATTTAAAGTTTAAGTCTCCACCTCAAAGTGAACATGGGTCATATGCAACACACATGTTTATTCAGTATACTTGCATTAGGACCTACTTCATGAGTATCCATAGCTTTTCCTGTAACCTGTTGAATATGTTTTTTTTTAAATTTTTATTTGAGATGGAGTCTTGTTCTGTCGCCCAGGCTAGAGTGCAGTGGCACAATCTTGGCTCACTGCAACCTCTGCCTCCCAGGTTTAAGCAATTCTCCTGTCTCAGCCTCCTGAGTAGCTGAGATTACAGGCTTGTGCCACCATGCCTGGCTAATTTTTAGTATTTTTAGTAGAGATGGGGTTTCACCGTGTTACCCAGAATGGTCTCAATCTCCTGATCTCTCGATCTGCCTGCCTTGGCCTCCCAAAGTGCTGAGAGGCGTGAGCCACCACGCTTGGCTGAATATGTATGTTTAGCCAAGTCATTCCACATAAAGCTTCTGACCCAATCCCTCCTCTTTTGAAGGGCCTATATCTGGTTTTGACTAGCGGCCTGATTCCCAGCCTGTAGGTTTGTAACCCTTTATAAGAAATGAAGTCAGCCTGGCATGGTGGCTCATGCCTGCAATCCCAGCACTTTAGGAGGCTGGGACAGGAGGATCACTTGAGCCCAGGAGTTCAAGATCAGCCTGGGCAACATAGTGAGACCTCTGTCTCTACAAAAAGTTTTTAAAAAAATTATCCGGGTGTGGTGGTGTGAGCCTGTGGCCATGGTGCCTGGCCTGATTTTCATAAAGATAGTTTTATTTTAATTACAAGAGTAGTTTTTGGGTAAGGCGTGGTAGCTCATCCCTGTAATCCTAGCACTTTGGGAGGCTGAGGCAGGCAGATAGCTTCAGGCCAGGAGTTCGAGACCAGCCTGGCCAACATGGCAAAACTGCATCGCTACTAAAAATACAAAAAATTAGCTGGGCGTGGTGGCATGTACCTACAGTCCCAGCTACTTGGGAGTCTGAAGGTGGGAGAATTGCTTGAGTCCAGGAGGTCAAGGCTGCAGTGATCTGAGATCAAGCCACTATACTCCAGCCTGGAGGACAAAGTGAGACCTGTCTCAAAAAAAAAGAAAAAAAGAAAAAAAGAAAAGGAAAAAAAGTAGTTTTTGGAAAGATAAATATGGAAGCAAAAGAAATAATGTGTATCTGTAAGAGGAAAAAGAATTCTGAGGTATGCTTTGATGTGTTAACTAAAGAAAATCAGGCTTTTAAATATTTAAAGTTAGTTCTATTCAGAAGTCTTATGAGAACTGCAACCCGGGAGAGCCTTTCAGGGAGTTTCTGCTAGACTGCTCCAAAGCAGTGTTTCTGACACAGCTTATACACTGGTGGTGGCAGCTCTCCATGTGCTCAGAAATTACATCAAATGTGCTCAGAAGTTACATTAGAGGAAAATCTCATCAAGGTTTGGGTGTGAGAGTACATCTGGTTATAGGTCACAGAAACATAATCATTAATCCTGCCAGACAGTATCTTAGGTATAGGAAGAAGCAAGGGCTAGGATCATTGAATTTATCTTTTCTAAAAGTGTAGTGATCCAGGCAAGAGGTGGGAGCCTGTGCTCTATTCTGCTTATTATCTTCAGGGCATTTTTCTGGTGGGCTGTGCTCTGGAATTTACTGAACCAGGGGCTTTGTGAAATTCTGCTGGCAATCAGAATGAGGAAACATGGCTTCTTCTTCTTCTTCTTTTTTTTTTTTTTTGAGACAGAGTCTTGCTTTGTCACCCAGGATGGAGTGCAATGGTATGATCTTGGCTCACTGCACCCTCTGCCTCCTGGGTTCAAGCAATTCTCCTGCCTCAGCCTCCTGAGTAGCTGGGATTACAGGTGCATGCCATGCCTGGTTAATTTTTGTATTTTTAGTAGAGATGGGGTGTCACCGTGTTGGTCAGGTTGGTCTCGAACTCCTGACCTCGTGATCCACCCGCCTCGCCTTGGCCTCACAAAGTGCTGGGATTATAGGCATGAGCCACCATGCCCAGCTGGGAAACATGGCTTCTTATGTTTGCTACTTTGTCAAACAGTTATATCAAGAGTAACTTTTTTTTTCAAATATTAAAAAATAAGGTTGAAAATAATAACCAATTATAAAAATTAAACTATGATAGCCTCCTTTCTCTTCCCCTCAACCTTTTTTTTTTTTTTTTTTTTTTTTAAAAACGGAGTCTTGCTCTGTTGCCCAGGCTGGAGTGCAGTGGCACAATCTCGGTTCACTACAACTTCTTCTCCCTCCCAGTTTTAAGTGATTCTTGTGCCTCAGCCTCTTGAGTAGCTGGAATTACAGGTGCGTACCATGGCACCCTCCTGATTTTTGTATTTTTTTTTTCTTCTTTTTTTGAGACAGAGTCTCACTCTGTCACCCAGGCTGGAGTGCAGTGGCGCGATCTCGGCTCACTGCAACCTCCACCTCCCAGGTTCCAAACGACTCTCTGCCTCAGCCTCCCAAGTAGCTGGGATTACAGTCACCTGCCATAACACCCAGCTAATTTTTGTATTTTTAGCAGAGACAGGGTTACTGCATGTTGGCCAGGCTGGTCTCAAACTCCTTGCCTCAGTGATCAACCTGCCTGGGCCTCCCAAAGTGCTGTGATTACAGGCATGAGCCACCGCGCCCGGCTGATTTTTATATTTTTACTGGAGACAGGGTTTTGGTCAGGCTGGCTCGAACTCCTGACCTCAGGTGATCCATCTACCTCTGTCCCCCAAAGTGCTGGGATTACAGGTGTGAGCCACCGCACCTAGCCCCAGCTAAAATCTTATTAAGGGACAGGGAACCTATAGAATATTATTAAAGGATAAAATATTAACAAACGGAAAGAACTACATTTATTGTGTAGTGTGTGGTCCATATCTCAACTCTCAGCTGTGTCTCTTTCTGAGAAGGTCCTCGGCAGAAGGCAGGCCGCCTGACCCAGTGTTAACTATTTCCTACTCCAAAGGTCATCTGGCACCCTCCCTGTTACAACTCCTTTCAGAGGTAATTACTATTCTGACTTGTGTTGCTATAGATCAATCTCGCTCATTTTTAAACTTCATATAAACTGAATCATACAATATGTACTCTTTTTTTTGAGGTGGTGTCTCCCTTTGTCTCCCAGGCTGGAGTGCAGTGGCATTGTCTCGGCTCACTACAACCTTCACCTCCTGGGTTCAAGTTATTCTCCTGCCTCAGCCTCCCAGGTAGCTGGGACTGCAGGTGCCTGCAACCATGCCTGGCTAATTTTTGTATTTTTAGTAAAGATGGAGTTTCATCCTGTTGGCCAGGCTGGTCTCAAACTCCTGACCTGAAGTGATCCACCCACCTTGGCCTCTCAAAGTGCTGGGATTACAGGCGTGAGCCACCTCCTGGACCCCTGAATCTATTTTTCAGAAGTCACCTGGCTGAAAGTTTACAGTGCATTCCTCTAGATTGTGTGTGTGTGTGTGGTCTGTTAGGAAAGGCATTATTTTTGTTTTGTTTTAGTCTTCTAAACAAGGAGTTATTTCACGAATTAAGTTGCTCCTTTTGGCTTACCAACATAGTTTTCTTAAACCAGGTCAACCAGCTGAATCTGCTTTTTTTTTTTTTTCTTTTTTGGTGATGGAGTCTTGCTCTTGTTGCCCAGGCTGGAGTGCAGTGGCACGATCTCGGCTCACTGCAACCTCCACCTCCCAGGTTCAAGCGATTCTCCTACCTCAGCCTTCCGAGCAGCTGGGATTACAAGCATGCGCCACCACGCCCCGCTAATTTTTGTATTTTTCGTAGAGGCGGGGTTTCACCATGTTGGCCAGGCTGGTCACGAACTCCTGGCCTCAAGTGATCCACCTGCCTGGGTCTCCCAAAGTGTTGAGATTACAGGCGTGAGCCACCACTCCGGGCCTCTACTTCAATCTTTTAAAGAGAAAACTGGCCGGGCGCAAAACTGGCCAACATGGAGAGACCTTGTCTCTTCTAAAAATACAAACATTAGTCGGGCGTAGTGATACATGCCTGTAATCCCAGCTACTCGGAAGACTGAGGCAGGAGAATTGCTTGAACCTGGGAGGCCGAGGTTGCAGTGAGCCGAGATTGTACCATTGCACTCCAGCCTGGACGACAGAGCGAGACCCTGTCTCCGAAAATAAAAAATAAATAAATAGAGAAAACGACTTTCAGCCGCACCGCCTTGTGGTCATAGGTAAGATTCCACGCTGGAACTTCAAGCCCTGGGGCTCAGATCTGCTGACACGCTGTGGCTGCCCCCCGCCCCCCACCCCCGCCCCGGCCCGCCAGACCTCGGGAGTACGCAGCGCGGCTGGTGAGAAACATAGCGCACTCTGACTTCCAGGCGTGGAATGGGGAGGTGGACTGCACGGCGGGCAGACCTGCGTGGGCTGATGGACCGCAGGTGGACTGATGTGCGCAGGGACCGGCAGCAGCGCGGACAGAACTAGCCAGCCAGCCAGAGCCAGGCCAGCCCAGTAGACAGACCCCGCTCCCGCCAGGAGGCGGCCGAGCGCCAACTCTACGGTGCTGCGCCTGCGCCTAGAACGCCAACGCGCCCACTCTACGCTTGCGCGGCAGTTTTGGGCCGACTGGAGCTGGAAAATGGCGGCGTCCGTAGTCTGCCGGGCCGCTGGCACCGGGGCACAGGTGCTGCTGCGCACCAGCCGCTCGGTGAGGTGGTGGTGAGAGCGCGGGGCTTCAGGGGACAGGGCTTCGGGAAGCGGACGGGTGTGGGCTGTTAGCAGTGGCAGGTCGAGGTGGGGAGGACGCGGGGTCAGGGCCGTGGGAAGGTCACGGAGGAGGGCGGGGAAAGGTGTCTCGCCGCTGGCCTGGAGGCGGGGACGGGGGGGTCCTTCTGAGGACCTGGGGGATGAGAGCGATCCCCCAACCCAGTCCTCACTCGCAACTGTTCCCTTCCACAGCCGGCTCTGCTGCGGACGCCAGCCCTGCGGAGTACGGCAACCTTCGCTCAGGCGCTCCAGTTTGTGCCGGAGACGCAGGTTAGCAAACTGGACAACGGCCTGCGTGTGGCCTCGGAGCAGTCCTCCCAGCCCACTTGCACGGTGAGTTGGGGATGCCATTGTGGAGCGGGCCTCCAGATTGGGCCTGCCGTCTTTCCCAGGTTGGGGTGTGACCTTGGGCTCGAGTCCTCCCGTCTATGGTTTGGGTTCGGACTCGGGCTCACTCACCCCGAGAATGGCCCCATTCCCGACCCGTAGCGACGCCTTGGCTTCACGGGACAATGTTCACTATAAGCCAAACGTTATTTAGCCTATAATGCCCATCAGTAGGCGGCCAAATTCTTCTCCAGCCTTTTGTTAAGGAGCCCATATAAAAGAAGTGATCACGTGTCCTCTTACAATGCGGAAAATGGGATTCAGAGACATTAGGTGACTTGCAGGGGTCCAGGTCTGTCACCCTCACTACCCAAGGTCATAATCTCCTGGCTAGACCAGAAATGCATTTTAGGGGGAAATGCATTTGAAGAGTACAGTGAAATGTGTGATTTTCCAAAAAACACAAATTCTCAAAATTGACTCAAGGATAGAGATCTTGACTCACAGATAGGTATGTGAATGGGTGAGAAGATCCCCAATAAATAATTACCTTCTTCTTTCACCCCCCAACCGCCAGCTTCAGGGCCAAATGTTTTTATTGACACATACTTTTAGTTTTCCAGAAACAACCTCCTGCGGTGTAAGTTGTTACTAAGCATAGGAAAAGGTGACCTGCAACTTCCTTGTTATATGGCACCTGTTGTAGTAAAGAATGCTGTATTACATGGACTCTAAAATGTGCTAGATTGTAAGGAGCCCTCTGTGCTCCAGTGCCAGAGAAAGAATCTTGCCAATTTTAATCAAAGGATACTACAGATTGTAAAATGTATCTTGTATTCCAGTGTGTTAGATGTAAAATACATGTTCATCTAAGATTGTGTGACATATGGTATATGCATTGATATTTCTTAGGAAAGCAAATATCACATGTTCTCACTTAGCAGTGGGAGCTAAAAAATGTGTACACACAGATGTAGAGAGTGGAATGATGGACAGTGAAGACTTGGAAGGATGAAGGGGTGGATGATGCAAAGAAATTACTTAACGGGACCGGGTGTGGTGGCTCACTCCTGTAATGTCAGCACTTTGGGAGCCCGAGGCAGGCAGATCACAAGGTCAAGAGATAGAGAGCGTCCTGGCCAACATGATGAAACCCCATCTCTACTAAAAATATAAAATTTAGCTGGGTATGGTGGTGTGCACCTATAGTACCAGCTACTCGGGAGGCTGAGGCAGGAGAATTGCTTGAACCTGGGAGGTGGAGGTTGCAGTGAGCTGAGATCATGCCACTGCACTCCAGCCTGGGCAACAGAGCGAGACTGTGTCTCGAAAAAGAAAAAAACTCTCTTAGGAAAGTAGATGTGACAAACTTAAATCAGCTGTGAGTAAATAGTAAATTAAAAGGCTAGACCAAGTGGGGTGAGTAGTGCGTGTTTCTTTTTTTTTCTTTTTTCTTTTTTTAGGGGGGAAGGAGTCTCGCTCTGTTGCCCAGGCTGGAGTGCAGTGGAGCAATCTTGGCTCACTGCAATTTCTGCCCCCCAGGTTCAAGCGATTCTTCTGCCTCAGCCTCCCGAGTAGTTGGGACTATAGGCGCATACCACCATGCCTGGCTAATTTTTGTATTTTTAGTAGAGATGCGGTTTCACTGTGTTAGCCAGGCTGGTCTCAAACTTCTGACTTCGTGATCTGCCCACCTTGACCTCCTGAAGTGCTGGGATTACAGGTGTGAGCCACCGCACCCGGCCTGTGGGGCATGTTTCACAGCAACCAGGAGGCTGTCAAGAAAATTAATATCTTACTAGGTGCCAGCGTAACACCGGGCAGTGTTTGGTGTCCAGATCTGATTAAAAACAACAACAAAAAAAGGTGTTATAGGAACAATACTTAGTGTGATAAAATAATACAGTCTAAACCAATAGTCTCTTCCTTAATGCTGAAAGAATAAAATCATCACCAGAACAAAGGCAGCGTGTAATTTTTAGGAAGGAAAAAATAAGTTGTTGTTTGCAAATGTTATGTTGTCTGCCTAGACAAATAATTAACTGAAAAGTGAGACTGAATTTAAGGATTTTGTATGCTGGTGAGACCAGGTAAATGTGCACAGTTAGAACTGTGTCTTGGGATCCTTGATAGCCAATCAGGAGAGCGATGATGCAGTGTGACTAGTCATTCGGCTGGCCCTCCGTTTCCCAGGCATGACTGTACCTCCAAGCACAGGGGTCCTGCTGGGGCAGCTCTCCCTGACTCTGGGACTCATGAGTCCCTGCCTGGGGCTTGTACTGAGTCACCTGGGGTGGGGTGTGAGTAGGGGGCTGGGGAGTGGTTTGTTGGTAACCTTTGTCGGTGGCTTCTTGTCCAGGTGGGAGTGTGGATTGATGTTGGCAGCCGTTTTGAGACTGAGAAGAACAATGGGGCAGGCTACTTTGTGGAGCATCTGGCTTTCAAGGTGAGGCTCTTGAAGTCTGTATCCTCTGGGCTTAGGGCTACCTATTGTCCCTCCTGAGGATGAAGGTCAGAAAAATTAGCCTGATTATGTGCCTCAGTTGTGGGGCTGATCTCTGGCTGGCCTTCCTAAAAGGAGCCACATGAGCTTAACCTCTCCTGAGTGGCACGTATGTGATGAGCCCCTGTATGAGGCCCTCAGAGCCAAGAAGATCCAGGGAGCCACAGGAGCCCCACTTTTCACCAGAGAAGCCAGGCCTGTGTTATGTGCATGCATACAGGGGACTTGAGGAACACACATAGATATGCATGTGCATTGTAACAAACCCACAGACATGGGCATGCATGCTTGCTTGTGAAATGTCCTGCTCTTGTGGAATACCTGGGCATCCTTTGATTGTAAAGTAAAGACCCATGTTTTTTAAAGGAATGGGAAATTGGAGGCATATGGGGTGGGCAGGGCCATGGAGCCATAATGGGCAGCCTAGCCAGCTGCAGTTATCACAGATGAGTGTGCAGAATTAACATATGTGTGCATACCAAGAGATAGCAACACTGTTCTCCACACATAGGACTAGGATTGGATCCCACAGAGGTGGCCACCAGCATGTATACACAAACATACAGTCATATGAATGGCATGGGAGGAGTGGGTTCCATCACTTGAACATAGGTGTGGGCTTAGCTGACCATGGCTATCAATAGGAGGGGCAGGTGTACTGGTAATGACCCCACCACTCATTGGTAAGCTGTTACAGGAGCTCTGGACTTTAGGCTGCACTTGCTGTGGCCATGCCCTTCTGTCCTGGCCCTGGCTGTCTCTGTTCAGTTGGCCCATGATGCCATGGTCTTGGTCACCACAAGGCCGGCTTAGTACTTGGTAAGCGCACACTCTGGGATCTATGCCCCCAGAGGCTATCCTGAGGGAGGTATCCGTGGACCAGTAGTCCTGTTGGGTCTTAATAACCTCTTAGGACAGGATTCTTGGGCTCCCGTATGGCTCCTGATTGGTCCGGTTGATATCTGGTTCCAGGGAACAAAGAATCGGCCTGGCAGTGCCCTGGAGAAGGAGGTGGAGAGCATAGGGGCCCATCTTAATGCCTACAGCACCCGAGAGCACACAGCTTACTACATCAAGGCGCTGTCCAAGGATCTGCCAAAAGGTAACACCTGGAGGAAGAGGTGGGGACGGAGGGCAGGGGAGCAGAGAACAGCTACCCAGGAGCCCCTGGTTGACCACAGAATCGTATTACCCTTAGTGTATGGCTTTGCAGCAGGGCAACTAGGGGTGCGCAGCAGGAGATGCCAGACCCTGGGGTTTTGTGCTGCCGTGATTCTCCAGTGGTCCACCTGGTGCCTAAACATGTCCTCCTTGCATCTAGTTGTGGAGATCCTGGGTGACATTGTGCAGAACTGTAGTCTGGAAGACTCACAAATCGAGAAGGAACGTGATGTGATCCTGCGGGAGATGCAGGAGAATGATGCCTCTATGCGAGACGTGGTCTTTGACTATCTGCATGCCACAGCATTCCAGGGCACATCTCTAGCCCAGGCTGTGGAGGGGACCAGTGAGAATGTCAGGTGAGAGGTGGCTGGGCTTGTGGGATGCGTGTCCCATTCTGGTTTGGGCAGACCCTTTCCAGGTCACATTTTTAGTTGGCTAGCTGTCTGTCGTGGTTATTCCTTCCCAAGTCATGCAATTGGAGACAGTTTCTATATCCATGTGATCCAGTGAGTCTATTTTAATGGCTTTGTGAGCTTCACTTGAATTTTGGGCTTGTATATTTCGGTGCCTGTCCTGTCAGTCCAAGGGCGGGGGTGTTCAGTTGTCTCCTCCATGTGATCTCTTGTCTCCTTTGGGGCTGGCTCCCAGAGCTCTGATGCTGCCCTTTGAGAGTCCCACAGTGTTGGCTCATACCTTCTCAGAGAGGACTGTGAGCCTGTCCTCAGGTCAGGCATGAGGCAAGGGCAGATGAGGGCTGCCCTCTGCGCCCTGGAGCGGGGGGTGGCAGAGATAGGGCAAGGGGATTGGGGAGTGTGCTAGGGCCCACTTCAGAGAAACCATGCCTCTCCTGGTCTGCCTCCTTAGTGCCATTCCTGTAGCCTAACTCACTGCAATGTGGAAGAGGTGTTGACACACTGGCCATATGTCTTGTAGGAAGCTGTCTCGTGCAGACTTGACTGAGTACCTCAGCAGGCATTACAAGGCCCCTCGAATGGTGCTGGCAGCAGCGGGAGGTGAGCGATGGGCTCACTGAAGCCCTGGGTAGGGGGGCCCAACCTCAGTTATCAGAGCCCAGGTCCTGGTTCCCACCATAAAGGACCTTCCACCCCAGGGGACCCTGCCCCCACCTTATGCTTGAGGGTAATGACCTTCCTCCTGTCCTCTCTGAGGTAGGGTAGGCTTCTACCCTGCTACCACCACGGGGACTAGTTATACAGGATGCTGTCCCTCTGGTCCAGGCCTGTCTTAGCCCCACCTGATCCTAGGATACTGAGTTTATGGGCTGGTAGGGGATGTAAGCCCCAGGCCTTGTTCCTTGTGGCCTTGCCCTTGGGTGAGCCAGCCGTTAGTTGTGTGGTGATGCATGCCTGATACAGACCACAGAAAGGTGGGGGAGATTTCATGGGGGACTTAGAGTTGTAGGCCGGGGGAGGGGCTTTAAAAAATACCTGTCATTTGAACAGAGGCCTAAAAGGTGGTGAGTGTTACTTAGGTGGGGTGTGGAGAACTGAGCACAGGGGAAGAGCAGTGTCAAGGCCTGAAGTGTTCTAAGGTTTGCCCTGCTGCTATGTGGAGGCAGGCTGGTTTGAGAGGGGCTGTGGCAGGGACCTGGCAGGAGCGATGGGGAGCAGTAGATGGACTCCAGGTGGTTTTGTAGATGGAACCTGATTGGAGTCTGGACATGGGTAGGGGACTGGGGTCAAGATGCTTCCATCTTGGCCAGGCATGGTGGCTCATGCCTGTAATGCTAGCACTTTGGGAAGCTGAGGTGGATGACTCACCTGAGGTCAGGAGTTTGAGACCAGCCTGGCCAACATGGTGAAACCCTGTTTCTACTAAAAATGCAAAAATTAGTCAGGCGTGGTGGTGGGTGCCTATAATCCCAGCTACTTGAGAGGCTGAGGCAGGAGAATCGCTTGAACCCAGTGGGCGGAGGTTGCAGTGAGTTGAGATCATGCCACTGTACTCCAGCCTGGGCGACAGAGTGAGACTCAGTCTCAAAAGAAAACAAAAAACATTTCAGCTTACCACCTTGGCAGCTGAGTGAGCAAAAAAGACCAATAGGAAGAGCATGACCGGGGGCTTTGGAACTGGCAAACCTGGGCATGAGAGCAGTCTGATGTGTCTGTCAGACTAGCAGGGCTTGAGCTCACAGAAGGAAGGAATAAAAGGCCAACACAACTGGTGGTTGTCACCCTGGGGCAGGCATTGCCACAGTGTTCACCAGTCGAGGCTCCACAGAGACCTCCTCTTGTGGTGGTAAGGAGGGGAGCTCCAACAAGGAGTCCTGGGGTGTGCGTTTGTAACATTACTTGCAAATGTCCCCAGCTCTCAGGGGACCCCAAAGCTGATCACAGCCCTGCAATAGCGCCTCTTTCTGCCCCCTCACTTGTCACCCCTTGCAGGGCCAGCAGCCAGATCTACTTGAGGGAGAGCTACAGGGAAAAGGCAGGCCAGGTGGCTTTGTGCCCAGGGAGTACCAGTCTTGTCCTTAATGTAGGTGGGATGCATCTTCTTGGGTGAGAACCTATGTTTGTGCATCACATGGCAGCCCATTTTGAAGCTCTGAGCACTGCTGCTCTCCTGAGACTGAGGCCATGGGAGTTATTTGGCCCTGAGGTGCCTGTCCTGTCCAGAAGACAGGGTCTGTCTGAGGAGGACCCTCTGTCCTCACCCTGTTCTAATGTCACATATTCCTTCTGGTTTCTCCCACTAAGACAGGACATGGGGGTCCTCAGCCTGTCTGTGAATTCCCCCACCCTGTGCCTATGGCCATGGGTGGTCAGTAATGCCACTGTCTGTCTCTGCAGGAGTGGAGCACCAGCAGCTGTTAGACCTTGCCCAGAAGCACCTCGGTGACATCTCTTGGCAGTACCCAGAGGATGCTGTGCCCGCTTTTACTCCATGCCGCTTCACTGGCAGTGAGGTGTGCTGCCTTTTGGGCAGGGGTAGTGCTCTCAGCTGGGGGCCAGTGGGAGGACCCCCATGTGCATGGTTATCCTGGTGACTCCAGAGATACTTCAGCAGTTGGAAAGGAGTCCCGTGGCTGCTGTGTCACAGGCACACATGTTCACACACATGTACACACTCCATCCATACCTGCTACCTTTTCTGTTCCCCAGGCAGTCTGGGTATCCCTCAGCCTTGTTATGTACCGTTTCAGATCCGCCACCGTGATGATGCTCTACCTTTAGCCCACGTGGCCATTGCAGTAGAGGGTCCTGGCTGGGCCAACCCGGACAATGTGGCCTTGCAAGTGGCCAATGCCATCATCGGCCACTATGACTGCACTTATGGTGGTGGCGTGGTGAGTGCCAGAATAAGCATGGGACCTCGCCTTCAGGGAAGAGAGGTGCTGGGGCTTTGTGCTGCTGTGCATGGGGTCACAGTGTGTGTCGAAGACAAGAGGTGGGTGCTCATCACCTGTCCCCCCTGGCAGCACCTGTCCAGCCCGCTGGCTTCAATCGTCGCGGCCAACAAGCTGTGCCAGAGTTTCCAGACCTTCAACATCTGCTATGCAGAGACAGGCTTGCTGGGTGCACACTTTGTCTGTGACCGAATGAAAATCGATGAGATGATCTATGTGCTGCAAGGCCAGTGGTAAGTGGCAGCCTGGTACTCCTAGGTGGGATGGGGGCTTTGACCAGCACAGTGGAAGGCTGGGAGACAACACACTGGCTGAGAATGAACACTACTGCCTGCTCCCAACTTTAGGATGCGCCTGTGTACCAGTACAACAGAGAGTGCAGTGGCTCGGGGCAAAAACATCCTCAGAAATGCCCTGGTATCTCAGCTAGACGGTGAGTCCTGCAGCTCAGCGGGGAGGGGTAGAGAGCATCTTGCCAGCGACAGCCCCAAGGTGGCCATCACTCCTAACTAACCAAGGTTAGGAAGGAAAACTTTGAAGACCACGCAGTGCCCCACCACCCGACCCTTGCAGAGGCAGGGAGGTATGGGACAGGTCCACAGCCCATCGCTACAATTAACAGGTGGCCATAGAAGAGAGAGCTGTGATCTGGGTCAGCATGAGGTCAGGGAGGTCATTGTCAGTCTGAGGCTGGAGGTTGTGTACTTGTGAGTCCAGGATTAGGCTGGGTGGACTTCTGAGCCTTCCCCCACCCTTAAAGGCACTACTCCCGTGTGTGAGGACATCGGACGCAGCCTCCTGACCTATGGCCGCCGCATTCCCCTGGCCGAATGGGAAAGCCGGATTGCGGTAACATGGGCCCCTGGGATAGGTTCTGGAGTCTTGGCTTGGCAGACACCTGGGAGGTGCAGCGCTGGGGTCTGGCAGAGCAGAGCCTGCTCCTGTAGGCATCCCTGGTGTCCTCAGCAGCTGTCACCTGCAAGGGTGGTGTAATGGGAGGGCAGGGCAGAGGTGCTGATGGCTGTGGAGATGAGCAGGGCCCATGGAAGTCTATAGCAGGAATCCTTGCTGCCTTTCCCCTTTTGGGTTGGGGACAGCTGCACACTCCCTATGGGAGATCTTGGCCAGCTGGATGATGCTGACTGGCTGAGGTGGTGACCAGGTGCCCATTGGCCAACATGCCCTCTACCTCACCCTGCAGGAGGTAGATGCCAGTGTGGTGCGTGAGATCTGCTCCAAGTACTTCTATGACCAGTGCCCAGCAGTGGCTGGATATGGTAAGTAACCTACGGGGTCTGCTCCTTGTGTATTTCCTCAGGGCATTCTCTTGGCCTCCCCTTCCACCTCTGTTCCCCCACTCCCCAGCTTACACAGAGCAGCCAGTTAAGGCCCCAAGCAGCTTTCCCCAGTCCCCTGGCTGCCAGGAGTTCTTGCTCAGAAAACCTGTCCCAGCAGCTCCTTGATTGCCTGCCAAGGTGCCTCCATCAATACCCTGCACCCGCCAGGTAACGGGCACCTCCATGTGGGGCGGGGCTTCAAGGGCCAGAGCATGAAGGGACAGGCTCAGCACCCCTGGGGGAATGTTCTCTTCCCTCTCTCCACTCAAAGCCTGTCTTGTGCTGCTCTGGGCAGCAGCTCCGAGCTGGGTGCGGCACAGGGCCAGGTGTCCCTGTGCAGGCCAGGTACCCCACCCTCACGCTCCACCCTTTCCCCACAGGCCCCATCGAGCAGCTCACAGACTACAACCGGATCCGTAGCGGCATGTTCTGGCTGCGCTTCTAGGCGGGAAGCCTGTGTAAGCAAGAGGGCGGGGCTGGGGCTCGTGGTCCCCCCACCACAAATAGCACTCTGGCTCCTCCAACCTGTGCTACAGGTGACCACCAATAAAGTCCTCTGCTGAGAAATGTGTCGTTCCTCTTTTGGCATTGGCATGGAGTCCATGGGGCAGTAGATAGGGAGCAAGGACTTCCTCAGCCCCTGGATCCTCCTGCCTTCGCACAGGCTGATGTGTCCTCAGCCAGGGGCAAGCGTGGGGGTTGCAGCCAGGTCCAGAAGTCTTTGATGCCTACAGGGAGCTGAGCCCAGATGTTTCCACTCAGCCACTTAAGGGATGTTCCTCAGCCAGCCTCTCCCAGGAGTGGGCTGTGGGAGTCCATAGGAAGTTACAGACCCAACCTTTGCCCCTGTAGGAATCCCAGCTTGGAATCTTTGCAGGCTCAGGTGGGAAACTCCTCACTGTGGACCTTGTGCAGGTCACCCTCTGGTGGTCCCTGGTTTGCTGGAGTGGACCAGAAGGAGTCAAGGGCTGTCTCCAAGGATGCCTCTTTCATGTGTTTATTCTGGATTCTGGAAGGAAGATAGCCTGGGGCATAGTGTTCCCATTTGGTTTCTAACTGCTGCCTAGACAAGCAGGGCAAGAATCCTTCCCTCTGCTGACTCAGGCTCCGAGAATAGCCCTGATCTCAGTGGGGCCCAAGCCCCCTCCCTCGACTACATCTGTCCCAGGCAAGTCCGGAGCTGCTGGCCTGACAATCCCCTCCCCATCTTCTGAGGCAACCAGCACCCGGTGTAGCTCTTAACTACCTAGTCCCTCTACCTCTGTGGGCTCTGGTCCCCATGGTGGGTGGGCAGGTAGGCCACTCCTCCTGCACCCCCACCAGTGCTTCCACAGTCAGGTTTTCTGGGATCCCAAGGGGAAGTTGAAAGCAAGGGGCCCAAATTCCCTTCGGGGAAGTTGCTGCCTGGCAGTCACAAGCAGGGCGCTGGGACAAGGTCATTTAGAAGAGGGCTGTTCAGAAGTCCGTGCCCCCCTACCCCCGCATCTAGCTTGGAAGTAGCCCAAGCAATCTTATATTACTCTCACCCTGGCCCAGTGCCTTTCCCTCACCATTTGCTACCATAAGTTGCCAATTGGGGGACATTTGTCAAGCACCTTCTACGGCCCAGGACTGGGGCACTGCAAAGATCATTCTACTTTGCAACCAGCTGGAGAGAAGATGCTGGCAGCACAGAACCCTGATAGGCCCAACCCTGGGTGCCCATGGAGGTGCAAAACCCGGGCAGGGGAACAAGTGCCATGTCTGTTGCCAAGTTTGAGCTCCTCAAGGATGGGGCTTTCTCTTCTAAGCCCATGCCTGGCCCTTAGAGACTACAGGTGTGCTGAAGAGAGCTTGAGCTGCTGGGAGTGGTCTGGTTCTAAAGGACCTTGCATACCAAGCCAGGTACTCCTCTCTTTACCCTGGAGCCATGTTGGGGAGGTATGTTGGAGGTTATTGTGAAGAGAAGTGACTTGGTAGAGCTAAGACTCAGCATGGGGGCTCTTAGGCTGCATTTCTGTATCAGTCTTGGTGAGCTACGCTGTGGCAGAGCAGAGGTCGTGGCCATACAAGAACTGGAGCCAGCTGCAGGGGTCACAAAGAGGATGCATTCCCAGCAGGGCTGGGAGACGGGGCAGGAGTGGCTTGGAGGACCCTGCCATAGTCCAGTGAGGAGTTTGGTGGTGTCCAAGGTGCAGTGTAGGGCTGGGATCTGATAATGAGGCCTTGGATGGAAACAGGTGGGGGGAGGTACTGACCGAGGCCAGGGAAGGAAATGTTCAGGGAACCTTGGGAAGGAGAAGGATTCACTCTGAGGGTTCCACCACCCTGATGGGGTTGCAGGTAGGCACTGGCCTCTGGGGATGTGCCCTAGGCTGTGTGCTTGCCAGGAAGCCAGAGTTGGGGCCTCAGAGGGCCACACTCCAGCTCATGAGCCTTAGAGGAGCTCCAGACATGGAGTCATTCCAACCTTACTCCTACCTTCCCAAAAGCATCTCCCAGCACCCTTTGAGAGACGCTCTCACAGTAGCCGTTCCTTTTGCGGGCACCTCAATTCTGATGAGGTTCGCCTGAGCACTCACCCTCCCACCTGGGCTTCCTGTCTCCCTGTCTGTACCGTACTGTCCATGCCACTGCCCTGCTCTTGCCCACCCTGGCTGTGCAGAAGGAGGTGACAGTCTCAGGGGGAAGGGGCTGCCTGTGTGATGAGAGCCTATCTGGTTCTCTGCAGCCCTCACCTGGAGCACACCTTGCAGGGATGGGGGTCCTGGGATATGGCTGAGGAGACTCTGACCTTGGAATAAGGTTCTAGGCCCCATGGGGTCATATCACTGTGCCCAGGATAGTTTGGGGGGGGTCAATAATAAGGGATAGCCCTAGCCTTCCCTTGGGCAATGGGAAAACAGGCAGCATGGATGGCCTTCACTGCCTCCAGCCCTGGCCACACCAGAGTCCTCAGGCTGTGGAGTCCAGCCAGTGCTGTCCCCGCAGATCCCAGGGGAGGCTGTGGGGCCAGGCGTATTAGAAGGGGCCCAACAGCCCTGGTGAGTATAGATGTGCTTTCTGGGCTGCCCAGAATTATCTGGATTAGCAGGAAAAAAAGGGGGGAGCAGGACCCAGATGGGGCCTGCCCTTCTTAGGGTTCCTCTCTGCCTTAGTGTTACCCATCTAATGAAGAGATATGCGTATACAAAGCCCCACGTCTTCAGGACCCTGGCCCTGGCCTGGTGTTTGTTCTGTCCACAGCCTCAGAAGCCAAGCTGGAGAAGGGTGGGAAGTCAGCCTGGGTAAGGGGAGAGGAGTGAGGTAGGGGGCAGTTATGAGGCTGGAAGCTACAGGTACCACGAGAGTGAAGGGAGGAAGGGGCCCAAGGGGACCTTGGCCTGGTGGGGGAGATGGGTGGCAGGGGCCTGCAAGAAGAGTAGATGGAAGGAGGGGAATGCCTGTGGGCGAGGCCATGGAGGTAGAGGGGACCTAGCCTGGGGCATGGAGGGCTGGATTCCTAAGAAATGAGCTGTCACTGTGGGTGGTCCTGCCCCCCACAGATGGACGGCCCCTTTCCTGCACGCACAGCTGGATTGCATCTGCCTGGGACATGGTTGGGGTGCGGGACATTGGGACGTATACACAAGCATGACACAGGTTCTCTCCTCCTAGCTTATCCCCTACAAAGAGGGAGTGAGTTACTTGGATCTGGGCCAAGGGAACCTTGGTTTCCCTAAGGCAGGCCCAGAGTCACTCATTTGTCAGGGCTGCTCGCCTGTAAAGGAGATTGGGGTGGGGCCCAGGGGGCCCACCAGACAGAGGGATGGCTGAATCACAGGAGTGGCCGGCGGGACCCATGGCCTGAGGACTTGTCTGGGCACCCCCACCAGATTGGGGGTGAGTCATCCCCAGCTGTAGCCCCAACCCCCCCAACGGCGCTGCTGCCTTGTGGCTCTGCAGGAACCTGTCCACTCCTCAGCCTGGTCACTGTGATTGATTGACGTAAAGCAGCCAAGACCTATGACCTTACATGGGACTGGGGGTACTCCCTCAGCATCTGTCCATGGAGAACCTTCTGGGAAATTCCCAGAAGCCACGGGGGGTCGGGGGCTCTACAGTTAAGTGCGTCATATCTTTTGTCCGGGGGAGGGGTGGTGGGGGCGGCGACCTCTCGGGGATGTGGGTGAGGGCGGGTGTCTGGGTCCCCGCCTGCCGCTCCGCCCTCCGGGATCAGGGACTTTTCTCTGCCCGCGGGACTGCAGCGGCGGCGGCGGCGGCGGCAGGAGCAGGCGGACGCGCAGGCAAGACCAGGACTTGGGCTGGAGGGGCGCTGGGCTCGGACCCGCCAAGGCCGCGGGGGCGGGGTGGGGCAAGGGACAGAGGTAGGGGTCCTAGCTGACTGCTTTTACCGCCCAGGATGAGGCTGCGGCTTCTGGTGGCCGCGCTCTGCGCCGGGATCCTGGCAGGGGCGCCCCAAGTGCGAGCCCAGCACAGGGAGAGAGGTGGGCACCGCCAGGGAGGACGCGGCCCGGGGCACTGCACCGTGTCCCCTTCTGCTCCACCCGGCCTTCATCCCCGACACCCCCACCCCCACCCAGCCAACTCCACGATGCCCCGCTGATTCCTCCTAACCCTGGGACTCCCCGAAGCCTTCGCGATCGGTGCCGGATTCCCTAAACCACCTCCTATTCTGTTCCGACCCAAATTCTGGCTCTCTGGATGCGCGCGGGATCCCCTGCTTTATGCCGATCCGCGTTGTCCCCTAGAGGCTGACCTAAGTCCCAGGTCTACACCCGTGCAGGCGACTCTCCCTCCCCCGCACGCCCCAACCCTCCCAGGAGTCTGGTCTGGGACCCACCCAGTTCCCTCCCTTCAAGGCCCCTAGGCTCAGGCTGACCTGGCCCTAGTTTGCATAAGCAGATGAGGCCTACTCTCCCCACCCTCCCAAGTCCCAGCAAGGCCACAGTTCGGGGAGGCGGGTGGTTGGCCTCCCAGAAGAGGCTCTGATCTCTCCTCCCTGCCCCAGTGACCTGCACGCGCCTTTATGCCGCTGACATTGTGTTCTTACTGGATGGCTCCTCATCCATTGGCCGCAGCAATTTCCGCGAAGTCCGCAGCTTTCTCGAAGGGCTGGTGCTGCCTTTCTCTGGAGCAGCCAGTGCACAGGGTGTACGCTTTGCCACAGTGCAGTACAGTGATGACCCACGGTGAGTAGTGGCCCTAGGGGCTGGGGACCACAAGATCCCACCAAGACCCCTTTCCCAGAGAGGGTGGAGACCCTGGAAACCCCAGTCCGAGTCTTTCCAGAAACAGATTTTGGGGAACCTAGAGACTTCCTAGCCAGGACCTCCTCTGGAGACAGAGATAAGGATTCCCTAGGCAGAACCTTCAAGCCCTGAAACACCTCCAGGCTATTGCAAGACAGGAAGGTGCAAAACAGGGAGGCTGTGTTTTCTGACCTGGAGGTGGGGAGCACAGGAGGGGGCCCCCATGCCTGTTGGACTGTCCATGTTCTAGCCCCTAACCCCTGCAGCCGTTCACCAGAGGCACTCCCTGTCTGGCCAGCATCCACCTTCCTACATCTGGACCCTTCCTCCTGCAATTATTTAATTTAGCAGCGTCCTGTTCCCCAGAGGCTGTGAGCCCCTGGGGGCTCCTTCAGGCCTGCCCAGGCCCAGCTGCAGAAGGTGCACAAAGGAGCACCTTGGGGCGGGGAGGGTGTTAACCTGAGGGTTCCAGAGGCAAGAGGGTGTGGAGAATCACAGAACCAAGGCACCCCTCAAGAGAGCCTGACACCCATAACCCTCACCCTAGAGGCCTCCTCAAGGCCAAGGCCAGAAGAGGTCCTGAGTCCTAGCCTGTTGCCACCCCTACCCTTCAACAGGACAGAGTTTGGCCTGGATGCACTTGGCTCTGGGAGTGATGTGATCCGTGCCATCCGGGAGCTCAGCTACAAGGGGGGCAACACTCGCACAGGGGCTGCAATTCTCCATGTGACTGATCGTGTCTTCCTGCCCCAGCTGGCCCGACCTGGCGTCCCCAAGGTGATCCCTACCCCTACCATGCCTCCCAAGATGACCCCAAATGAAGTGTCCAGGGGTGCCGTGATCTGACCCCTGCACCTGTCCTAGGTCTGCATCCTGATCACAGATGGGAAGTCCCAGGACCTGGTGGACACAGCTGCCCAAAGGCTGAAAGGGCAGGGGGTCAAGCTATTTGCTGTGGGTGAGGACCGAGCCAGGGTGACAGGTCAGCTGGCGGGGGGCAGTCAGAGACCATGTGGTGACTGAGTCCTGACTGGGCGTCACTTCAGGGATCAAGAATGCCGACCCCGAGGAGCTGAAGCGAGTTGCCTCACAGCCCACCAATGACTTCTTCTTCTTCGTCAACGACTTCAGCATCTTGAGGACCCTACTGCCCATTGTTTCCCGGAGAGTGTGTACGACTGCTGGTGGCGTGCCTGTGACCCGGCCTCGTGAGTTCCTGCCCACACGGTGTACACTGCCCAGGACCCCGGACCCACTCCCAACCCCCACCTGGGAGTGCTGATTCCATCCTATGTGCTCTTGACCCCTGACCCCAACTCTGCACCATACATGCTCACCCCAACCCTCCTGCCTGATCCCCTGATGCCCTGTTCCCAGCGGATGACTCGACCTCTGCTCCACGGGACCTAGTGCTGTCTGAGCCAAGCAGCCAATCCTTGAGAGTACAGTGGACAGCAGCCAGTGGCCCTGTGACTGGCTACAAGGTCCAGTACACTCCTCTGACGGGACTGGGACAGCCACTGTCGAGCGAGCGGCAGGAGGTAGGATGTCAGAAATGATAGGTGGTGGCTGGGGACTTGGCTGGGCAAGATAAAGTGACCTTTGGCCTTGGGCAGGTGAACGTCCCAGCTGGTGAGACCAGCGTGCGGCTGCAGGGTCTCCGGCCACTGACCGAGTACCAAGTGACGGTGGTTGCCCTCTACGCCAACAGCATCGGGGAGGCCGTGAGCGGGACAGCTCGGACCAGTGAGCAATTCTGCCAGCCTCTGATCCCATTCACCTAACCCCCTACCCCAGTGCCCCCTCCCCACTCCTGACTCTATGAATCCCTGGTGGGACTCTCCCCCAGCTGCTCTGGAGGGGCCGGAGTTGACCATCCAGAATACCACAGCCCACAGCCTCCTGGTGGCCTGGCAGAGTGTGCCAGGTGCCACTGGCTACCGCGTGACATGGCGGGTCCTCAGTGGTGAGTGAGAGATGTGGGCTAAGGGAGTCCCTGCACCTCAGACAAGGCTGTGGAGTCCTGAGTCCGCAAGGCCCACTGGCCCCTTGGTGCCCCCCATGCAGGTGGGGCCACTCAGCAGCAGGAGCTGGGCCCTGGGCAGGGTTCAGTGTTGCTGCGTGCCTTGGAGCCTGGCACGGACTATGAAGTGACCATCAACACCCTGTTTGGCCGCAGTGTGGGGCCTGCCACGTCCCTGATGGCTCGCACTGGTGAGGAGGCTGGCACTGTCTTCAGGCTGGGACGGGCAGACAGGGCAAAGCCCAGAGGCCACTGACATCCTATGTGCCCTGGGCAGACGCTTCTGTGGAGCAGACCCTGAGCCCGGTCATCCTGGGCCCCACATCCATCCTCCTTTCCTGGAACTTAGTGCCTGAGGCCCGTGGCTACCGGTTGGAGTGGCGGCGTGAGAGTGGTAAGTGTGGGGAAGGGGTGGACAGGCAGGAGTCAGGGCATGGCCTCAGCTGGCCTGACCTTGTCATCTTGCAGGCTTGGAGCCACCACAGAAGGTGGTGCTGCCCTCTGATGTGACCCGCTACCAGTTGGATGGGCTACAGCCGGGCACTGAGTACCGCCTCACACTCTACACTCTGCTGGAGGGCCGCGAGGTGGCCACCCCTGCCACCGTGGTTCCCACTGGTGAGGGCTCTGTGGGCTGGGCCAGTGAGTGTGGGAGGTGTCGGAGCCCCAGGCTGCCTCTATGTTGTGCTCTCCAACAGGGCCAGAGCTGCCTGTGGGCCCCGTGACGGACCTACAAGCCACTGAGCTGCCCGGGCAGCGGGTGCGAGTGTCCTGGAGCCCAGTTCCCAGTGCCACCGGGTACCGCATCACTGTGCGCAGCACCCAGGGTGAGGTGGATGCAACCAGCTGCCCGCCGCCCGCCCCCCCACCCCCGCAACACACACACACTGAAGTTCCAGCCTGCGGGATCTGAGTGTACCTCCAGCCCTCTCCTTCCACACCTGGGTCCCTACAGCCTCCTCCCTGTCTCCTTATCCATCCAATTCCTAGGATAGCACTGAGCCCTGAACAGGGTCTGTCTGCCTGCTACACTGCCCCAGCCAGTCTCCCTGCCCCAAACCCCTGTCCATGGCTTTCACCCCTGCCCAGCCACAAGCTCAATCACCTACCTTTCCATTACCCTAGTGGTGACCACTGTCCACACCAACCTCTCATTGCATGTCCCCATCCAACACTGACCTCTGCCATCCCACATGAGTGTCTGTCAATGCCTGTCAGTTCCCACTGCTGTCCGCTGACTCCTATGGCGCTACATCCCATCATCCCACACCCCATCATCCCACTGACCCCTGTCCTCCAGTGTCCCCAGCCACCACCGGCCCCTTTCATCCCATGTCCTTGTCTTGCACTCACTTTTATTAGCCATATTCCATCTCTCTGGCCCCCACCACCCCACATTGCCATCCCCATGGCCCTTCTCGTCCTGTGTCCCTGTCCATCACTGCCATCGTCCCACGCCCCTGTCTCTTTCTGACCCCTGCCCACCTACCCTGACTTCTCTCTTAGGGGTTGAGCGGACTCTGGTGCTTCCCGGGAGTCAGACAGCCTTCGACTTGGATGACATTCGGGCTGGGCTTAGCTACACTGTGCGGGTGTCTGCTCGAGTGGGTCCCCGTGAGGGCAATGCCAGTGTCCTCACCATCCGCCGGGGTGAGCACTACAGCAGACTTGTGGAGGACAGCCGCCTGCCTCAATCTGGTCGTGTTTCTGACCTCTGACCTCTGTCTTCAACTTCTAGAGGTGGAAACCCAACTGGCTGTTCCAGGGCTGCGAGTTGTGGTGTCAGATGCAACACGAGTGAGGCTGGCCTGGGGACCCGTCCCTGGAGCCAGTGGATTTCAGATTAGCTGGAGGACAGGCAGTGGTCAGTGTGGGCTTCGTGGGAGGGATCAATCAGGGTATGGGGGCTGGAGGGGACAGGCAGGAGCCATGCCAGCATTTCCCTCTGACACCAGGTCCAGAGTCCAGCCAGATACTGCCCCCAGACTCTACTGCCATGGACATCACAGGGCTGCAGCCTGGAACTGCCTACCAGGTGGCTGTGTTGGCACTGCGAGGGAGAGAAGAGGGCCCCCCTGCAGTCATTGTGGCTCGAACGGGTCAGGGTCTGCCCCGTCCCTTGGCTCTCTGCCTCCATTTCCCTTTCAGACCCCCATGCCTCCCTTGCAGACCCTTGCTTCTCCCCAGAACTCCTGCCTCCTCCCTCGGAGACACTGCTTCCTTCGGTTTCAGCTGTCTCCCCTTAACCCTCCCCATCTTCAGATTCCCCCGCCTCTTCTCTAAGACTCCCATAGTCTTTGCCTTCAAATTTCTACCACCTTATCCCTCAGACCCCCACCGCTTTTTTGCTGGACCCAAATCTCCTCTTAGATTTACCCTTTCTCCTCCATCAGACCTCCTCACTGCTTCATAACACCTCCGTCTCCCTACTCCTCCACTGGACCCATTCACTGTCTCCTCCATCAGATTCCTGTCTCCTGTTAGACTCCCATTGCCTTCTCCTATCAGATAGCCCCACTCCCTGCCTCCTCCAGCAGACACTCCCCTGCCTCCCGCAGCAGACTCCCTATTGCCCCATTGCTTCTCCTCGACAGACCCACTGGGCCCAGTGAGGACAGTCCGTGTGACTCAGACCGGCAGCTCATCTGTCACCATTGCCTGGACCAGGGTTCCTGGCGCCACAGGATACAGGGTTTCCTGGCACTCAGCCCATGGTGGGGACTGGGGTTTGGGAGGGGGCATTTCAGGGTGGAATGGAGGCTGGGGATTTTTGGGGGGTCCAGGTGGGACACTGGGGGATAGAATTTGGCTAGCCCTGGAGATGCCTCCATCCCTGCTCCTAGGCCCAGAGAAATCCCAGTTGGTTTCTGGAGAGGCCACAGTAGCTGAGCTGGACGGACTGGAGCCAGATACTGAGTACACGGTGCACGTGAGGGCCCATGTGGCTGGTGTGGATGGGTCCCCTGCCTCCGTGACTGTGAGGACAGGTGAGTGGACCCTAGCCAGCTGCTGCCCACACTGCATTAGTCACCCTGCCCTGCTGTATATTTCTGATTGCCCAGCTGCCTCTGCGCCCCTGCTTAGAGCCAAACTCTATCCCCCAGTGTCCCACCTGGACCCCTCAAAAATCCCCAGCCTCCATTCCACCCTGAACTGCCCCCTCCCAAACCCTCCCAACCCTGTCCTGTCCATACTAACCCACCCCACTCTGATTAAGTCTCCACCCACAGTGACCTCCTGGTAGCCCCATGCTGCCCGCCTGAGGCACTGACCTCCTCCCTCTCAGGGCTACCTACACTGACCTGTCCACACTAACCTCATGCTGACTTTCAGATAGCCCCTGTGTCAACCATGCCTGCACTGCCACTCTGTCCTGTCAGACCCCCAGTGACTCCTGCCCCTTACCTTGCCTCTGTCCCCAGCCCCTGAACCTGTGGGCCGTGTGTCAAGGCTGCAGATCCTCAATGCTTCCAGCGACGTTCTGCGGATCACCTGGGTAGGGGTCACTGGAGCCACAGCTTACAGACTGGCCTGGGGCCGGAGTGAAGGTATGGCTCCCTGACCCCACCCCTGTCCTTCCTGGCTGGGACCTCCCACCCCTAACCATTGCTCTATGCTCATCTGGCCAGGTGGCCCCATGAGACACCAGATACTCCCAGGAAACACAGACTCTGCAGAGATCCGGGGTCTCGAAGGTGGAGTCAGCTACTCAGTGCGAGTGACTGCACTTGTTGGGGACCGCGAGGGTGCACCGGTCTCCATTGTCGTCACCACGCGTAGGCAGAGTGTGGGCTGGAGAGCCTTGGATGAGTGGTGTGGATGGTTTGGGGATCAGGGCTTGTGCTCAGGATTGAAGAAAGGACCAGGGTTTGTAGTGAGCCTTTGAGGGCAGAGTCTGAAAGGAGGAAAGGGGAAGCCTGGGATAGGCAGAGGGACTGGCTGGGTGGGGTGTGTGTGCCAGGGTGGGCCTGGGATTGGCACAGGGGCCAGTGGGGGCAGAGCCTCCCTGATTTCCATGCTTTCTCTCCAGCACCTGAGGCTCCGCCAGCCCTGGGGACACTTCAGGTGGTGCAGCGCGGGGAGCACTCGTTGAGGCTGCACTGGGAGCCGGTGCCTGGAGTGCAGGGCTTCATTCTGCGTTGGCAACCCGAAGGTGAGAGGTGTCCCCGGGAAGGGGTTAAGGACCAGTGGGGTCGGGGGTGTGGCAGACTCTGCAAGGTGGGTGAGGACAGTGACAGTGGGTGGCGTCTGTCATTAGGGGTCTGTGGGATCAGTGACAGTAGGTAAGATCAATCAATGAAGTGGGCAGGATCAATGAGTTCATGAAGTGTCAGTCTGGCAGGGTCTGTAAAGTGGGCAGGATCAGTGAGGATGAGGAAGCTCAGTCAGGAGAGTGGACCCAGTTAACAGAGTCAGTGAGGTGGGTGGGCCCATTAATGCCCCCCGATGTCACTCTCCCACATGCTCTTGGTCCTCACCCTCACACCTACCCCAGGTGGCCAGGAGCAGTCCCGGGTCCTAGGGTCCGAGCTCAGTAGCTATCACCTGGATGGGCTGGAGCCAGCGACACAGTACCGCGTGAGGCTGAGTATCCTAGGGCCAGCTGGAGAAGGGCCCCCCGCAGAGGTGACTGTGCATACTGGTAAGCCTGCCTCACCTTGGCGTGCTCCCCCCACGCTGTTGACCCACCCTGACTTCCTGTACCCCAGACTCTGAGTGAGTCTTCCTGTACCCCCACCCCTCCACTGTCTGACCCTGGATGATCCCAGCATGACCTCCCATGATGCTTCAATAAGACAAACCTGACCCAGGATCTCACATCTATCTCCTCTGGGTTCTCAGGATGCAGCCTGTGATCCCTGATCTTTCATTCCTCCTTCAGAGTCACCTCGTGCTCCAAGCACTGAACTACGTGTGGTGGGCACCTCGATCGACTCGGTGACTTTGGCCTGGACCCCAGTGTCCGGGGCATCCAGCTACATCCTATCCTGGCGGCCACTCAGAGGCCCTGGCCAGGGTGAGGGGGAGGCCAGGGTTGGAGCAGGCTGGCTGTTGGAGCTCCATGGAGGCTGCTTTTTAACCAAGTTCTGTCCTCTGCAGAAGGGGCCCCACAGACACTTTCAGGGATCTCAAGGTCCCAGCAGGTGACAGGGCTAGAGCCCGGCGTCCCTTATGTCTTCTCCCTGATGCCTGTCCTGGATGATGTGCGGGGTCCTGAGGCATCTGTCACACAGACGCCAGGTATGGTGGGCCTAGTGGGAAGGGCGGAAAGGTGTGTCTGGGTGGGCTGCCGCTTCGGTAACTTGGCCCCCTTCCTGCAGCGTGCCACCGTGGCCTGGCAGATGTGGTGTTCTTACTGCATGCCACTCAAGACAATGCTCACCGTGCGGAGGCTACGAGGCGGGTCCTGGAGCGTCTGGTGGTGGCACTTGGGCCTCTTGGGCCACAGGCGGTTCAGGTTTGGCCCTGGGGGCAGCCAGATTCCTGCCTCTCCCTGCGCCCCCCAACCCAGGCTCCATACCAGTGACCATCTCCTGACCCCTAGTAGTTCAGACAATCTCCCAGCTCTCCCACAGGCTCCAGACCTCACCTGCTGTGTGGCTCACTCCCTGACAGATAGTCAGGGTTTTGTCACACACACCCCGATGTGTTTCTCCAGGCTCTGTGCACCCCTATCCCTGCTCTGTCATCCTCCCCAGGCTCTGTGTCTCCCCCACCCCAGGTTGGCCTGCTGTCCTACAGTCACCGGCCCTCCCCACTGCTCCCGCTGAACGGCTCCCATGACCTTGGCAGTATCTTGCAAAAGATCCGTGACATCCCCTATATGGACCCAAGTGGGAACAACCTGGGTGAGGATGGCAGCAGGCATGGACTCCAGGGGCTACCCACTGGGAGCTTGGTACCCCAGGGTTCTGACATGTCCTTCCTTCCAGGCACAGCCGTGGTCACAGCTTACAGATACCTGTTGGCACCAGATGCTCCTGGGCGTCGCCGGCACGTACCAGGGGTGATGGTTCTGCTAGTGGATGAACCCTTGAGAGGTGACATATTCAGCCCCGTCCGGGAGGCCCAGGCTGCTGGTGAGGACTAGGCTGATGGGGAAGGGGTCTGGGAATAGGGGTGGCCCTGACAGGGTTATCATGCAGGCCACTGGACCTCTCCTCAGGGCTCAATGTGATGATGTTGGGAATGGCTGGAGCAGACCCAGAGCAGCTGCGTCGCTTGGCGCCGGGCACGGACCCCGTCCAGACCTTCTTCGCCATGGAGGATGGGCCAAGCCTGGACCGGGCGGTCAGCGGTCTGGCAACAGCCCTGTGTCAGGCATCCTTCGCTACTCAGGTTTGGAAGAGGCCTCTGGGGGACTGGGTGGTAGGAAATAAGGGGTCTGGGGGTCCTTGGTACAGGTGTTCAACCTCAAAGGGACCCTATGTCCACAGCCCCGGCCAGAGCACTGCCCGGTGTATTGTCCAAAGGTAAGAGTTCTGTGGCGAGAGGTGGGTGGAGGCTGCACTTGGGGCTAGCCAATGTGACCCGCAGCTGACATGTCTTTCCCCAGGGCCAGAAGGGGGAACCTGGAGAAATGGTGAGTACCCCTGGGGGCGGGGAATAGAGAAGTGGATTGAGTGTCAGGTGGCGGGGGGAGGCTGGCAGCACAGGCCTCACTGATCACTCTTCCCAGGGCCTGAGAGGACAAGTTGGGCCTCCTGGCAACCCTGGCCTCCCGGTGAGTGCCCCCCACATCTGTCCCTGCAACCCAACTGGCTTATTGCCCCCTAACCTGCTGTCTTCTCTCAGGGCAGGACGGGTGCTCCTGGCCCTCAGGGGCCCCCTGGAAGTACCATTGCTAAGGGCGAGAGGGTGAGTGTGGAGACCATCAAGCTTCCTCTGAGGCACTCCTCAAAGCTGTCTCAAGGTTTTTATAAGAGAGAAGGAAGAAGCAGAGTTAGAATCACTGGGAATTCCTACGAGCCCAGCTGGAGGTTATAAACCACCCCGAGGCTTCGGGGGGACACTCTGAAGTAGCAGGGCCAGTGGGGCCTCAGCCCCTGTGCAGAGCCTGAGTAGCGGCTCTAAGTCCCACAGCAGGGAAGCTCTCTGCCTTGCTGTCCTTGTGCCTGGAATTGGGCCTCCTGCAGCTCTGAGGGCCACTTCTCTACCTCACCGTTCTATCCCCAATAATACTTGGGGGCCAGTAGGGTAAGGGGCCCCTTGTCGATGGGGTGAGGCCCCTCTAGCAAACCAGGGGCCTCGGGGGAGGGTCCCTTCTGCCCTGACCTCTTCACCTCCTCAGGGCTTCCCTGGAGCAGATGGGCGCCCAGGCAGCCCTGGCCGCCCAGGGACTTCTGGGACCCCTGGAGCCCCTGGCCTAAAGGTGAGCAAGTCTTGCCCTGTGGGTCAGGTGGGCGCTGCCTGAGTGGGTAGGGTGGCTCCGACTATTCCCTCCATTTGCAGGGCTCCCCAGGGCTGCCTGGCCCTCGTGGGGAACCGGTAAGCTGCCTTCCCTTCTTTGCTCTCAAAGTGTCTCCCCAGGGTTCTTCCACAGGGTGGGAGCCTGGGGTGGTGGTGGAGTGCCCACGCAGACCCTTGCCTGAGACCAAGCACCACCCTCTGCTCTGTTTCATCCTCAGGGAGAGCAAGGACCTCGAGGCGCAAAGGGGGAGCCGGTAGGTGGAGGGGGAAGAGAGGCCGCTGGGATGTCCCAGGGAGGAGCAGGACTGCCCCACGCCAGACCCTGTGCAGGGCCTAAGGCATGCATAGGAATAGCTGGGGTACCCCTAGGGGCTTCTTCCAGCTCAGGCTCCCATATCCTGAATCCTGCCCCCTGCCCTCTATCCCTACAGGGGCCTCCCGGACAAGTTATTGGAGGCCAAGGACCTGGGCTTCCCGGGCGGAAAGGGGACCCTGGACCATCGGTAAGTCCAGGGTATGTGCGGGCAAGTGATGTGTACTGGGGAGACCAACAAGGGGGGGCGAGAGTGGGGTCTGTGTGGTTGCACCTTATACTTTGTCTCTTCCATTAGGGCCCCCCTGGACCTCTTGGACCACAGGGGGACCCAGGACCCCGTGGCCCCCCAGGGCTTCCTGGAACAGCTGTGAAGGTGACAGCCTTATGAGTGCCATGTGATGCAGAGATCTGGTGACCCCATTTGAATCCACATAACCCCTACCACTTACTCTGGCCCTTGTGTCCCTTTGACCACCCCCATCCTCTTCATGATGCCTCAGCCATCCCAAGAACCTTATAATCCAGCTGGACCCCATGACCCTCATCCCTCCTGGTATCTTTGGGAGTGAGGTGTGGTCCAGGGTCATGGGGTCATGATCTGTTTTCTAGGGTGACAAAGGCGACCGTGGGGAGCGGGTAAGTGATGGACAGGCTGTGCTGAGGGTGGTGTGGAGTCTGATTTCCCCGTTAATTCCCTGACCTGCTGTTCTCTCCTAGGGTCCCCCTGGACCAGGTGAAGGTGGCATTGCTCCTGGGGAGCCCGGGCTGCCGGTGAGGCGGCCTTGAGGCCCTGTTGGGGGCCCTGCTCAGGGATGTGGGTCTCTGCTGGGGCAGTGGTTGGGTTCTGGGCTTCATAGTTCTTGGCTTGCATTTTCACTCACTTCCTCCTAGGGTCTTCCGGGAAGCCCTGGACCCCAAGGCCCCGTTGGCCGCCCTGGAGAGAAAGGAGAAAAAGTAGGAAGTCTGGCTTCATGATGTCCCAGTTCTGGGGTGGGAGGCTGGGTGCTGGGGGCAGGACCTCCCCTGGATCTTCCTACCCACATGTTTCTCCTTCAGGGTGACTCTGAGGATGGAGCTCCAGGTCTCCCAGGACAACCTGGGTCTCCGGGTGAGCAGGTGAGTGGAGGGGTCAGGGGTTCTGCATGTGGTGGCACAGCTCCAGCCCCCACCGCGACCATTCACTACTGCTCCGTCCTCATGCCCAAACCCAAATTCATCCCTTCCAGGGCCCACGGGGACCTCCTGGAACTACTGGCCCCAAAGTGAGTAGTTCCTGGGGGATTCAAGTGTGAGAAGTGCTACTCTGGGCTCCCCATTGTGTTAGGGGAGGCTGGAAGATCAGGAGATAAGAGTTCCCTCCAGGTCAGAGGTCGTGGTTTTAGAGGGAGTGGTTGGAAGGTGAGAGCCCTTGTCTGGAGTTTGATGTTCAAGGCCCCCTGCCCACCCTCTCTCTCTCTCTGTCTCTCTTCAGGGTGACCGGGGCTTTCCAGGGCCTCTGGGTGAGGCTGGAGAGAAGGTAAGTGCAACCTCAGGGGCTTCAAGGGCCCTGTAGGATCTGGGCTTAACTCAGCTCTGGCTTCTTCTGTTCTATCAGGGGGAACGTGGACCCCCAGGCCCTGCGGGATCCCGGGTAAGCCCACTGACTGCAGTGCTCATACCAGCTGACCTGGCCTCTGTGCCCTTTCTGGTTCTGACTTTTTGCCCTTGACCCCCACTACCCCTGCTCTTCACCCCTCCTTGCATGACCCCTTATCCCTGCTGATACAAGCTCTAACCCTCAGCCCCAGGGACCTGGCTTTGAACCTCGGACCCTGCTGAACTGACCTTGACTTTCACTGACCTGATCTCTCTCCTGCCAAGTCTGACCCCTGCCAACCTAAATCCCAGTCTTCCCTGAGCCCTCTTCAGCCCTGGCCCCAGCCTCTAGCCCTGTCTGCCCACATCCCCCGCCTCCACTCACTGTGCAGCTCTTCCCCTCCTCTTCTTTAGGGGCTGCCCGGGGTTGCTGGACGTCCTGGAGCCGAGGGTCCTGAAGTGAGTCTGTGACTGTGGTGAGACTAGGAGTGGGACTTTCGTGTGTCCCTCCCCTTTCCCTTTCCCTTCTGGGCTCACACTTTCTCTACATTCAGGGGCCACCAGGACCCACTGGCCGCCAAGGAGAGAAGGTGGGTCCTCGGCTAGGGGTATTACTGTCTGGTACTAGGGATGTGGCAGGTGGGACACTGGGATCTTAGACTCCTAAGTGACTCCCTGCCCTGCCCATCCTCCCTTCACAGGGGGAGCCTGGTCGCCCTGGGGACCCTGCAGTGGTGGTGAGTGGCAGAAGGACAGGGTTCTGCGCACAGCACAGCCCTTGAGCTGTGACCCTCTTCTAGAATACTGTCTGCGCTGTGATTCCACAGTGCTGGGTCCCTGAGTGGGCTCGGAGCTCTGTGACTCTCCTTCTGCTAGAACCTGCTTCTAGACTCCTGGCTGTGGCCCTGTGACCCCATGGCCTCCATGCAGGTCATGAGCTCTTTGTGTCAGTCCATTTCTCACCCCTACCCTGCTGTCAGCAGTGACCCTGTGACTTCTGGGCAGAGACTGAGCTGTATGACTTCCAATTCCATGTCACCTCCATTCCAATGAAGACTTTGGTCACACAACCCCCAAGGCAGGCCCAAGTTATATCTGTCCTATTTGTTTTCAGGGACCTGCTATTGCTGGACCCAAAGGAGAAAAGGTAAGCCTGCTGTGGGGTGAGGAGAGGTCACTACAGGGTTGAGGTTTAGGTCACAGGGCCTACCTGTGGGATTTAGGGGTCACAGGACTTGCTGGGTCAGGGGGGTAATTGGAGCCTAGTACTAGCACTGATGGTCTTTGTCACCTCCAGGGAGATGCGGGGCCTGCTGGGCCCAGAGGAGCTACCGGAGTCCAAGGGGAACGGGTAAGTGAAGGGACGTGTTTAGGGGGCGGTTGGTGAAGATTGTCTTCCTGACTTCTTACCCTTCCATCCACAGGGCCCACCTGGCTTGGTTCTTCCTGGAGACCCTGGCCCCAAGGGAGACCCTGGAGACCGGGTGAATCAATGTGGGGATGGGGAGTGTGACTGAGGGAGATGAGGTGGTGGGACCCTGACTAAGTCCTGCCCCTCTTCTATCCCCTTCAGGGTCCCACTGGCCTCACTGGCAGAGCAGGACCCCCAGTGAGTACCCATGACCTTGGGCAACCTCCAGGTTTCCAGAGTCCCCTGCCCTTGAGGGCTGCCTGCTGTGAGCATTCTGCATCACCTTCCTTTTGCCTCCTCCACAGGGTGACTCAGGGCCTCCTGGAGAGAAGGGAGACCCTGGGCGGCCTGGAACCCCGGGACCTGTTGGCCCCCGAGGACGAGATGTAAGAGGCTGGAGTAGGGGAATCACAGCGGGTAGGGGAGTAGGGCTGTTGCCAGCATCATGGGGGTTCTTGGGACCAGGGCTGACTCTCATGTTTCACAGGGTGAAGTTGGAGAGAAAGGTGGCGAGGGTCCTCCGGTGAGACTCCTTCCCACTGTAGTTTCTGATCCTTTGCCCTTGAACTGGGATCCCAGTGGGCTGGGGGCTCCAGCTCGTCCAGTCCTCTCCCTGCCTCCTGTCCAGCTGCTGCACAGGCCCTTCTCTGTCCCCTCTCCCTGAGTGAGTGAGATCCTGGCCCCCTGTGCAATATGACTTTTCTCTCTATCACCAGGGTGACCCGGGTTTGCCTGGAAAAGCAGGCGAGCGTGGCCTTCGGGTGAGTATTGGCGGAGAGAAGTAACAGGGGTGAGGGGAGGTGGGCATGAAAGTGATAGGAACGGCTCGGGGAGGGCGGTAAGGGGGGATGGGAGGCATGGGGTGATGGGAACTCCGATGTGGATTTTGGTGTGATGGGGAAGCTGGGGCAGTGGAGGGGATCATGGGCACCTGCAAAATACTGCGAGGGGCTGTCTCAGGCCAGCTGCTCTTCTTAGGGGGCACCTGGAGTTCGGGGGCCTGTGGGTGAGAAGGGAGACCAGGGAGATCCTGGAGAGGATGGACGAAATGTGAGTCCCAACCTATGACTCCTCACCCCAAACTCTGATCCCTCGCTCCAACCTTAATCCTCCAGTCAGCCAATTCCCAATACCCGATCCTACCTCCCAACCCTGGAATGTTAAACCCTCCCCATCTTTACTTCCTGTGGCCTGAAGGAAGCCAACATTCCCATGAGTCCTCATGGTGTTTCCAAAGCTCCCCCAAATTGCTCCCTACCCTGAGTGGTCCTGACCCCGGCCTTTCTGCAGGGCAGCCCTGGACCATCTGGACCCAAGGGTGACCGTGGGGAGCCGGTGAGTGGGGCTGGTGTCCTGGGCTCAGAAGGGATGGAGGGTCCCCTGCGCTGCTGCCAGTGCTCTGGTCAGCGTTCACACGAGGGGCCTGGAGGTCAAGGTGGGAAGCACGGACGGCCACCCAAGGCCCGGCCTGCCTGCTGGGGATGGCATTGGGGTGCTTCAGGGAATTTGGGGGCAGAGATGAGCCTGGGGCAAACTGGAGCCAAGCCCTGGGACCTGAGGGCTCCTGTTGACTACAATCGTTTCCTTTCTCAGGGTCCCCCAGGAGCCCCGGGACGGCTGGTAAGGGCTGTACTGGGTCTGGTCCTCTGTCCTCACCCTCACTTGCCCCTTTGGCTCCACGTCATGTCCCCTCGTTCCTTCCACTGACTCGCACTTCCCCCACTGCCCCTCTGACACCTCACAGACCCTGTCTCCCCTCACCAACCCCTCTTCCCCTTGCTGAGCCATTCTTCTCACTGGTCATTCCCCCCACAGGTAGACACAGGACCTGGAGCCAGAGAGAAGGTATTAGGGTCTGTGGGGGGAGCGGAAGAAAGACCCCAGTGCCCCTCCCGACAGGTTCTGCCTTGGGCATGCCTTGGCTCCAAGGCTGTTCCTCAGCAAGCTTGTCTCTGCCACAGGGAGAGCCTGGGGACCGTGGACAAGAGGGTCCTCGAGGGCCCAAGGGTGACCCTGGCCCCCCTGGACCCCCTGGGGAGAGGGTGAGTGTGGTTGGTCCTGGGGGGTGCAGGCCTAGGGGGTGCGGGCCCTCCCAGGACTGCTCTGATTTCTTCCTCCCCTATCCTCAGGGCGTTGATGGGCTTCGGGGACCCCCAGGCCCACAGGTGAGTAACGCACTTTGCCCGGTCTGCCAAGTCCCCATCTTGCCTTCACCTCTTATCTGACCCTGTTCCCTCCAGGGGGACCCTGGTGTCCGAGGCCCAGCAGGAGAAAAGGTGAGAGAGTGTGGAGGTTCCCCAGGACGTGAGCCTGGGTTCTCAGACCCACCTCGGCCTTGGCGGCCTCTTACCACTTTATTTTCCTCAGGGTGACCGGGGCCCCCCTGGGCTGGATGGCCGGAGCGGGCTGGATGGGAAACCAGGAGCCCCTGGGTCCCCTGGGCTGAACGTGAGTCTTGGTAGTCCCTGCCTGGTTTTCCCCTTCCACTGCCCCTTCACAGGAGGGCCTAGACCCCAGCCTTGTTGGGTGGTCTTGCCCTTGCTGAGCTCTGGGGCCACACGTGTTGTCTGTGTCTGCTCCAGAGCCCTGCCCGGTGGGGCATGTGGTCGCCATGCAGGCCTTGGGCTCACAGGGTCTAGAGCCCCTGACCCCATGACCATGATAAACTGACCTTGAGTCTCTCCTCAGGGTGCTACAGGCAAAGCCGGGGACCCGGGGAGAGATGTAAGTGAAGGGAAATGCTGGGCAGAGGGACTCAGGGGCTGCATAAGCTCCGGCCAGGTCATCATAGTCACTGCATCAGAGAGAGGAGGAGAGTTGGTTCAGCCTTGTCTTTGGGAGGGGTCTCAGTCCCTGAGAGACAGGTTTTAATAGACTCCCCCTTTCTGACCTTCTTTGCCTTGGGGGTCTTAATAGGCCCTCCAAATTCTGGGGGTTCTTCCCTGGGGAGTCTCAGTAGGACCCCCCAACCCCTGGGGTCTGTGCCTGAGGGATCTCAGTGGGACCTCCCAGTCCTGAAGATTTCTGCCCTGGAGGGAGATCCTATTGGGGTCTTCTAGTCCATGGGGTGTGCCCCAAGGGATATCTCAGAGGCCCTGTCAATTTTTAACAAAGACTTTTTCCAGGGGCTTCCAGGCTTCCGTGGAGAACAGGGCCTCCCTGGCCCCTCTGGTCCCCCTGGATTACCGGTGAGTTCAAACTTTCATGCTACCCCCTTTACCCCTTACTACCCTCACCAGATCCCCAACATTTGACCAATGATCTGTTCCCACAGGGAAAGCCAGGCGAGGATGGCAAACCTGGCCTGAATGGGAAAAACGTGAGTGTGTCCAGAGCAGCTGTGGCAAAACCTGCCAAGAAACAGCAGCACACGTACACAGCCGAAATCTGAGCAGCACACATGCAGACACAGGCATCCTGGCCCAGACATACAGATGCGTCCAGAAACATAGTTCTTTTTTGTTTTGAAATGTGTTTCACTCTTGTTGCCCAGGCTGGAGCACAATGGTGCGATCTCCACGCACTGCAACCCCACCCTCCCAGGTTCAAGCAATTCTCCTGCCTCAGCCTCCTGAGTAGCTGGGATTACAGCCATGTGCCACCACGCCTAGCTAATTTTTTGTATTTTCAGTAGAAACAGGATTTCTTCATGTTGGTCAGGCTGGTCTAGAATTGACCTCAGGTGATCTGCCCGCCCCAGCCTCCGAAAGTCCTGGGATTACAGGCGTGAGCCACCGCGCCCGGCCTGGAAACATAGTTTCATATCCACACACAGGTAGCCTCACAGACATATAGGGAGTTAGGTGAATGGGTCAATTTGTGCCAGGATGGGCTGACACATGCCCAGGTAACCCACCACCACAGGCACAGGTGAAGAGCCACAGACAGGTCAACAGGCACAAACACACTGGTTTGAAGCCACATTTGGGGTACTCAGAGACATGTTGACTCCCAGACACTTCCACCCAGACTCAGATATGTGCTATCTGACACATGGACCCAAGACCGCATGTAGACCTCTGCTGAGTCGTGGTGAGTCACACATTGGTGGCTCTGACCTGTGACATGTGCTGGCACATGCTGGCACATGACTTTATATCATCACCCATACACCTGTGGCCACACACATTGAGCTACACACAGGAGTTGCGTACAGATACCAAGACACACAGCCCATAGGCCCGTGACGACATGTACAAGCCCATGCCCACATGCAGAAATGCGCCAAGACGTGCAGACGGACCAGGACACATAGACCCACGGGGAAGTATGCTAAGACGCACATGGATATGCACACACTCAGGACACGTAGACAGTCACCAGCCCAGAAACACAGAAATGGGGAGCTGCCTCTAGAGAGCCAGAGACAGAGGACATGTGTGCGGTTGCCTGGTGAGGCACATCCTTAGACATGCAGCAGCTCACTCCGACGGCCACAGGCCATGCTCCAAGACATGCACAGCCATGGAGCTACAGGCTCAGACATACAGTCACAGTCATCTGAAATCTGCCAAGATAGTGTCTTACAGCCAGACACCAGTGAACATTTGGGCTGATGTGAGTCCTCTGCCCACAGGGAGAACCTGGGGACCCTGGAGAAGACGGGAGGAAGGTAAAGTCCCTGACCTGGGTCCTCTCTGGTCTCTGCTTGGAGCCATGTCTGAAGCATCCTTGTCTTCCTTAGGGAGAGAAAGGAGAGTCAGGTGCACCCGGAAGAGAAGTGAGTGTTGGAGTTTTCTGCAACCTCTGACCCCTGACCCTGACCCTGGGGGATATGACTCCACTCTTTTCTGAGGTCTCAGGGTCCTGATGCTGGCTGCATCCTCCACAGGGTCGTGACGGCCCCAAGGGTGAGCGTGGACCTCCTGGTATCCTTGGACCTCAGGGCCCTCCAGGCCTCCCAGGGCCAGTGGGCCCTCCTAGCCAGGTGAGTGTCCTGGATCATTCTGGGATTTGAGAGCATTAGAAGCCATTGTGTTTCCATGGGCAACCCTCCCGGACAGCCATGGGCCTGTGTGACCCCTTTGTGTTCTGCTGTATCTCAGGGTTTTCCTGGCGTCCCAGGAAGCACCGGCCCCAAGGTGAGTGTGCATATGTTGGGTAGGGGGTGCAGTGAGGGGTTGACCAGACTGGGGCACATTTCTCCACCTGGTCATTCTTGTTTTCAGGGTGACCGTGGGGAGACTGGATCCAAAGGGGAGCAGGTGAGGCCCCCACCTTTTCCAGATGCCCAGGTAGCCACAGCACCCAGATATGCACACGCATGCCCCATAGGGTGGTCCCTAGCAGTTTGTCTCCATCGCTCTAGGGCCTCCCTGGAGAGCGTGGCCTGCGAGGAGAGCCTGGAAGCCTGCCGGTGAGCCACGCCTGGGGCCTCTGCTTGACTCTGTTTTGCCTGCCCTTGGGGGCCGCCACTCCATCCCCTTCCCCTTGCCACGAGGCTCCACGGGTTCTATGCTATGTGCTCACTTCTGTGCTATGTGCCCTGCCCCATTGGGGTTCTTGTAGCCCGCACTCAAGGGAACTTGGGCAGTGGGGACACGCCAGAGAGGGGCTCCCAGGGGTCTCCAGCCGTGCCTCAACCAAGTGCTAAAGGGTGCTGTGGGCGAAAGGCCTGGGAAAGAGGGTGTGGAGGTGCTTTCCTGAGGCCTTGCAGGGCAGAAGGCAGGAGCTTCTCCGTCCAGAGCAGCCCTTCACCCAGCCTTTGTCCCCAGAATGTGGAGCGGTTGCTGGAAACTGCTGGCATCAAGGTGGGTTGTTTAGGGGCTGGGGGTGGGGGCAGGTGGGAGCCCCTGGGGCTAGTGGTGCTCACAGGCATGGGGGCTGCAGCGACACACCCCACGCCTCTGACCTCTTGCTGTCCCTCAGGCGTCTGCCCTGCGGGAGATCGTGGAGACCTGGGATGAGAGCTCTGGCAGCTTCCTGCCTGGGCCCGAATGGCGTCGAGGCCCCAAGGGGGACCCGGGCGAGCGAGGCCCCCCAGGGAAGGAGGTGAGCAGAGGCGGCTCAGTGGGATGTGCCCTGTGGGGGTGTATTTGTGCAGCCACCAGCATTCCCTCTTCCACTGCTACAGGGCCCCATCGGCTTTCCTGGAGAACGCGGGCTGAAGGGAGACCGTGGAGACCCTGGCCCTCAGGGGCCACCTGGCCTGGCCCTTGGGGAGAGGGGACCCCCTGGACCTCCTGGCCTTGCCGGGGAGCCTGGAAAGCCTGGTATTCCCGGGCTCCCAGGCCGGGCTGGGGGTGTGGGAGAGGCAGGAAGGCCAGGAGAGAGGGTGAGCCTGGGGGCTGGCGGGGAGAGTGAGGGAAGAGGGGTCGGGAGGGGTGGGACCCCCATGGACTTGGTCCTCACTGGCTCTTTGCATTTCAGGGAGAACGGGGAGAGAAAGGAGAACGTGGAGAACAGGTGGGCTGCGATGGGCTCTGTGGGGCAGGGCTGCCTGGGGGCTGTGCTGGGGCTGCCATCCCATTTTCTTGTTTCCTGCAGGGCAGAGATGGGTCTCCTGGCCTCCCTGGAATCCCTGGGCCCCCTGGACCTCCTGGCCCCAAGGTGATCACCCCATCCCTGCCCTAGGCCTATGACTGGTGACCAGGAAGCCACCCTTAACTTGGGCCCCTAGAAATTCCTGTGATCCTGAGATCCGTGATGATCCTGTCATGCCTCTGTGATAGAGACATCTCTCCGCTGTGACCTTGTGCTTGTAGGTGGCTGTGGATGGGCCAGGTCCTGGAGTCCCTGGAGAACGGGGACCCCCTGGACTCAAGGGTGCTAAGGTCAGTGTGTGGGATCAGCTCTGGGCAACCCTCTGCCATGGCACTAGGGACTGACTTGACATCTATACCCACAGGGGGAGCCAGGCAGCGACGGTGACCAAGGTCCCAAAGGAGACAGGGTGAGGCCTCTCCCCACCCTTCCATAGAGTCCCCCTCCTGTCTGGGGGCACACTAGGGGTGGTGTGCGTATGTACATGAGCACATGGCAGGGACTGGGGGCTCAGGGCATGACATTCTGCCTGCAGGGTGTGCCAGGTGTCAAGGGAGACCGGGGAGAGCCTGGACCAAGGGGTCAGGATGGCAACCCGGTAAGTCCTTGCCCGACAGCCACACATGTGCAAGAAGGTGGCTCTCACATGTGTTGTCCTGCGTGCAGGGCTGGAGTCTGCACTGCCTGGGGCTGTCTGGGTCCTGACTCTGTCTGGGGGATGGTGGGTGGAGGGAAAATTGCAACTGGGAAACTGAAGCCTTAAACCTGTTCTCTGCAGGGTCTACCAGGAGAGCGCGGTGTGGCTGGGCCTGAAGGGAAACCGGTGAGTGGTGGCTGAAGCAGCTGGCCCAGGCTCTGGACCCCTCCACTAGGCACTGCTGCTGCTGTGTGCGCCTGTTTGGGTGTGTGCCTGTGTGTGCTGTGTCTGTGTGTATCTGTTTGTGTGTGCCTGTGTGTGCTGTGTCTGTGTGTGCCTGACTGTTTCTCCGTGTGGCTGTCTGCATGTGTGTGTGTGTGTGTGTGTATGCAGGCCCATGTGTGCTATCTATGAGAGGCAGTCCATGGGTACGTGTTATCTGTCCCTGGAAAGGGTGGAGTATGGAAATTGACCCCCAAGGAAAAAGCCCCCAGAGGCTGGGAACAGCCCAAGTGAGGTCCAGACTGAGGCTCATCAGCGCCCTCTCTATGCAGGGTCTGCAGGGTCTAAGAGGCCCCCCTGGCCCAGCGGTGAGTACTCAAGAACCTTCACTTCTCCTGCCCCCATCCTGTCCCCTGCCCCAAGAGCAGTACTGCCTCAATGTTCCTGGTGGTGTGAGGCTAACTCCCCCTCATCAGACTCTTTATTTCCCTAACAGGGTGACCGTGGAGACCCCGGACCGCCTGGTGCCCCAGTGAGTGACCAGGGTGCCCTGCCTGATGAGGATCTGGAAGGGTGGGGACAGCCACTGGCCACTGCTGATGAGCCAGGCCTTCTCGATGTTAATCCCTGAGCCCTGTTCCCTGCCCTTGTCCCTTTTCTCTAGGGTCTTGCTGGCCCTCCAGGACCCCAGGGACCCTCTGGCCTGAAGGTGAGTCTAGGTGTGTGGATGGGAAGAGGAGGCTCCTTTGAGCCGGGTCCATGCCTGGGGGAGCATGTGCCAACCTCCTGGGCTGTCATCTCCTGCGTGAGGCTGTGCTCCAGCAGTCCTGGCCACGTGGGCTCTGCTCACGCAGTCTCTGGGTCGTTTGCAGGGGGAGCCTGGAGAGACAGGACCCCCAGGACGGGTGAGTGGCCCAGCTCACAGGTTATGGTCACAGGGAGATGGGTGGGGTTGGCACTGCCCTGAGCTTTCTCTTCCTCCAGGGCCTGCCTGGACCTACTGGAGCTGTGGGTCTTCCTGGTCCCCCTGGGCCTTCAGGCCTTGTGGTGAGTGAGGCCCTGTGGCCCCTGCAGGGACACTGTGTTTTCACTCTTGGGGCCCATGTTCTCTCATGTCCTCCAGTGTCCCTTGTCACCCTAACACCCGACTTGTTCTTCCTCAGGGTCCACAGGGGTCTCCAGGTTTGCCTGGACAAGTGGTGAGTTCTGGGGGTCAAGGGTTGGGCTCCAGGGGTCAGGGGTCAGTGGGCAGCCCTGACAGAGCTCCTCCCTCTCAGGGGGAGACAGGGAAGCCGGGAGCCCCAGGTCGAGATGGTACCAGTGGAAAAGACGGAGACAGAGGGAGCCCTGGCGTGCCGGTATGTGTTCGGCTTGCTGCGGGTCTGCTGCGGGGCGCAGTGCCCGGCTGTGGACTGGAACTGTGAGGAGTGGGGCAGCAGGGTGCTGGTGGAGAGTCCCCGAGATCCTTACGCTGCTCTGCCATAGGGGTCACCAGGTCTGCCCGGCCCTGTCGGACCTAAAGGAGAACCTGGCCCCCCGGGGGCCCCTGGACAGGTGATCGTTGACCCTGACTTCCACCCCCCGCAGCAGCTCCTCTGCCTCACCCACAAGCCTGTTTCCAAAAGCCATGGGGGTGGCAGGGTGGGGGCAGGGGGCAGGAGGCAGTGGCTCACCAGCATTCCCCACAGGCTGTGGTTGGGCTCCCTGGAGCAAAGGGAGAGAAGGTGAGTGTGTGCAGAGGGGCCAGGGAGGGGGGCCAACGGGTGGGAGCCAAGGAATCCCACTGACCCCTCCCTGTTACCAGGGTGCCCCTGGAGGCCTTGCTGGAGACCTGGTGGGTGAGCCGGTGAGTGGGGAACTTCTGACAGCAGAAGTTCTGGGGGTCCTGTCTCTCCAGTGGCCCAACTTCTGACCTTGACCCATAGCTTACGCACCCTGATGACCCTCAGTTTTCATAGCAGACCCCATATTTGAGCCCTGGCGTCATGCATCCCCGAGTCTCATGTCTGTGACTGATGCCTACATTGCCTCCTGACCTCTGTCAACAGGGAGCCAAAGGTGACCGAGGACTGCCAGGGCCAAGAGGCGAGAAGGTGAGGTGGGCTGGCCCTGGAGCCTAAGCACCGGGCAGGGAAGGCTCAGGCCAGACACCCCTCACCGGCCATTCTGTGCAGGGCGAAGCTGGCCGTGCAGGGGAACCTGGAGACCCTGGGGAAGACGTGAGTCCGGGGCCCGGGCAAGGGCGAGCCTGGCCTGAGGAGTGCGACGGTGGGCATAAGGGGCCACTCTTGGGCCTGGGCACATGTCTGAGCCCCTGAGTTGGGCCGCATGCCCACACGTTGTCGGCTTCCATACACTGAGCTCCGGGGGCCCTGTCTTGGCTTCTGTGTGCCCGTCTTTGATCTTCTGTTCCTCACCACATCTGGGCACACATGTGAGCTCTGATCTGGTCTCCTGGGTCCCAGGACGCACCTGAGTTCCTGCGAACCTTTCCTTGGTCCTGTGTTTTCAGTCTTCCTTTCCCCTGCCCCTGCCTGCCAGCATTCAACCTGTGGCCACACCTGCTCTCCCCGGGAGTGGACATGTTTGCATTCCCCTCTGAGCGCCTGTGTACCTGCACTCCCGTCTGTGGAGCCAGGTGTCTGCGCTCGTGTGCATGCTCCACATGCCTGTGGTCATGCCTGAACTCCCCGCTGTCTGTGGTCATATCTACGTGTCCCTCTGTCTGTGCCCTCCTGAGACAGGCCGTGGTCGCATGTCTGAGTTGCCCTGTGTTCGTGATCACATCTGAGCTCCCCTGGGAATATTTCCGGGCCAGGCTGAGCTCTGTGCTCATGCTCCTACCCTCTCAAATGCTGTTTTCTGTTGTTTTTTTTTAGGGTCAGAAAGGGGCTCTAGGACCCAAAGGTTACAAGGTATGTGTACCCAGAATGGTCCCCGCTGGGGTCCTGGTCCTGAGACTCCATGAGCTTGATCTGTTGCCTCTTTTCCTCAAAGGGTGATCCAGGAGTTGGGGTCCCAGGCTCCCCTGGGCCACCTGGCCCTCCAGGTGTGAAGGTAAGTCAATGCCCCATCACCAGTTGTGGGGGCATTGGGTTGGATGGCCGCTGGAGGTAGGAGGAAGAGGGAGCTCTGCTGAGTCCCGGGAGGGGTCCTGCAGTGACCATTCCCTCCCTTTGCTGTGTTTATTTCAGGGAGATCTGGGCCCCCCTGGCTCCCCCGGTGCTCCTGGTGGTGTTGGGTTTCCAGGTCAGACAGGCCCTCGAGGAGAGATGGGTCAGCCAGGCCCTAGCGGAGAGCGGGTAAGGGGCTGAGAACAGCATGTAGGGGCTTGGTGAATCCGTGGTGGGTGAGGAGGGGCCCTGCCTTGGGGGTTCCCAGGCTTGAGGGGGCAGAGTGTAGGAGGGTTCCCAAGTCACTCTCTGCCTCTCTTGCCCCATTTTTCTGGTAGGGTCTGGCAGGCCCCCCAGGGAGAGAAGGAGTCCCAGGCCCCTTGGGGCCACCTGGACCACCGGGATCAGTGGTGAGTGGAGGTGCTCTAAAGCCCCACGTGTTTGATTGCCTGTCCTTGCAAGGACTTAGGATGGGGGCTGTGCCACACTGTGGGGTGCTGGGGGAGGCGCTTTGAAAGCCACAGGACCCTCACCTCACTCTGACCTACAGGGACCACCTGGGGCCTCTGGACTCAAAGGAGACAAGGTAGGTGGGACACGTGCTGCTGGCTGTCTCCTGTGCCCTCGTCACCCACTCCAGCCTCCACTCACCTCGCATGACCCTGCGTCCCCACTGATTCCCCTCACTGATCCCCGGTTTCCTGTTGGTCTCTAGGGAGACCCTGGAGCAGGGCTGCCCGGGCCCCGAGGCGAGCGCGGGGAGCCAGGTGTCCGGGTACGTGCGTCCTACTCCACAGCCGGGAGCTCCATCTCCCTTCATCTTGCTCTTGCCTCTGACTTCCAACCTCTGAGTCAATGAACCTAATGTCACCATCCAGGGTGAAGATGGCTACCCCGGCCAGGAGGGACCCCGAGGACTCACGGTGGGTCCCGCTGGGGAACGTGCCAGCGGTGTGACTTCAGTCCCCTGCCTGTGCCCTCTGTGCCCCAGGGCTCTCTGCCATCCCCCCTAGCTTTCTGGTCCTCCTCGTCTAACCCTGTGCCCTTTGTCTGGTCCCCACCCTTTCCCTCCTCCCCGGGATCCCCCTCCGTCTTCCACTGCCCCAGTTCCTGTAGCTTACGGTCGTCTTCTCTCACACAGGGGCCCCCTGGCAGCCGGGGAGAGCGTGGAGAGAAGGTAGGAATATGGGAAGGTCCTGGTGAATGGGGTGGGTGAGCGGATACTGGAATTCAGGCCAGGGCCTCCCCAGTTTGGGCGGGACTCACACTCTTTCACCAACAGGGTGATGCTGGAACCGCAGGACTGAAGGGCGACAAGGTGAGTGTGGGTGTGGAGAGGGCAGAGCAGGGGCCAGGGTGCTCCCGACTCCTCTGACTTCTGCTTGCCCCTCAGGGAGATGCGGCCGTGATCCTGGGGCCTCCGGGGCCACGGGGTGCCAAGGGGGACATGGTGAGTAGGCCGATGTGCAGACTGGGTCTCCCCTGGGTGTGGGAGGAACCCCGTGGGACTGGCCCAGGGTATCTGAGAGCTCAAACCTCCAGAGGGTGAGGGACCTTCAGCCCCTTACTGTGACTTCTTACCCAACCCAGGGCGAACGAGGGCCCCGGGGCTTGGATGGTGACAAAGGACCTCGGGGAGAAAATGGGGACCCTGGTGACAAGGTACAGGGAAGAGGGTGGTGTACTCTCCGTGGGGTCCTGTGAGGGCAGGAGGGGAGGAGGGGGCTTTCCGGGGCTCAGTGGGAAGGGTTCTGTGGCTGACTGTGGAGTGGCTGAGAGGAGGGGCTCTTGGGGGGTTAAGGTCTTGGTGTGAGGTTGGGAGGAGAGCTCTGTGGACTGGCCTATGAGGGGCCTGCAGGGACAGGAAGGGTGCTCCGCTCCTTGGGTGTCCTCATCTGAAGGTGCTTCAGATGGGAGGAGGAACACAGTGGTAAGAGGGAGAGCAAGAGTCTGAGGTCCTTGGGGTGAGAAACGAGCCAGTCCATGGACCACAGACCCCAGCTCCACCCTGCTAGGCATGGGCTGGGAGGGACATGCCGTTGGGGCTGGTCCGGAGTGACTGAGCTCTTCCCTGGCTGGTGGGCTTGTTGTATTCCAAGGCCCCAGCCTGGTCTGGTCCTGATTGTGTCCCTCTCCTGGTTACTCTCACAGGGCAGCAAGGGAGAGCCTGGTGACAAGGGCTTGGCTGGGTCACCAGGAATGCGTGGACTCCCGGGACCCCAGGCAAGTCCTGCCCCAGGCACAGGCCCAGGTCCACGGCCAGCATCTCACACACACACCTATCCTAGGAGTCCTCTGAGTGCCGGGGGTCCTGGCTCCCTCGCTGTTGACCCCATGTGTGTTTACCTGGGATCTGTGCGTGTCCTGGGCCCCGGCCACTGAGCATCTGAGTGGCCACACATGCAGTGGATGGGCCAGTGTGGGGGACAGTCCCACTGAAGGGCTCCCCTATCTGTGTTTCTCACAGGGTCAGCCTGGTGCAGCAGGGATCCCTGGTGACCCGGTAAGATGCCCCTGCTCCCCCAGGGTCCCCTGTCCCCACAGGGCCCCCATCACCATGGTGGTCCCACTGATGTGGTAGCCTTTGACCTTACAGTGACCCAGTGCTCTCATGGTGTCCTCATGTTGCCCAGGGTCCCCCACTCCACAGTAGCCCACTATGAAGGTGTCCCCTGCCCATGGAGACCCTTGTCCTCATGGCAAGCCCCAGTGGCTCTGGCCTTCAGAGGTGACTCCCACCCCATGGTGTCCCCTACTCACTATCCAGGGTGATTCTCTTTGGTCCCTTGCTGACCTCCTCTGACCTCACATGGACCCTCTCCCTGCTAGGGATCCCCAGGAAAGGACGGAGTGCCTGGTATCCGAGGAGAAAAAGGAGATATTGGCTTCATGGGTCCCCGGGGTCTCAAGGTAGGACAGAAACAAGACTTTTTTTTTGTTTTTTTCTGGTCAGGAAGGCCTAATGTTGAAGGGTGAGGGGTTTGGAGTCCGATGTTATCGTGCGGGGTCAGTGGCTGGAGTGTCTGAGGCCTGTCTGGAGAGTTGGTTTCAGTGAGGGGGTCACAGGGTGAGATGTCTGGGAGTCACTTCTTCACCTGCTTTTCTCCCTCAGGGTGAACGGGGGGTGAAAGGAGCCTGTGGCCTTGATGGAGAGAAGGGAGACAAGGTACAGAGGGGATGGGGCTGGGGGCTCTGGGGCCTGGGGCTTAAGGCTCACCCCACTTTGATGCCTGCAGGGAGAAGCTGGTCCCCCAGGCCGCCCTGGGCTGGCAGGACACAAAGGAGAGATGGTGAGTGTGGGCACACTTAGAATGAAGGGGCCACGGGTGGACCCGGCCAAGCTCATGTCTTTTTTTCTCCAGGGGGAGCCTGGTGTGCCGGGCCAGTCGGGGTTCCCTGGCAAGGAGGGCCTGATCGGTCCCAAGGTACAGGGTCTGTGGACAATGGACATGATGGGGGGTCAGGATGGGGCAGGAAAGCTCACAGTTGTGTCATGGGGGTGTAGGGACAAAGAAGGCTGTGGAGGGTTGGGACTTTGCGGGATGGAGTGGGCTGGTCCTGAGGTTTCAAGGTGGGTTGGGGTCACAGTGGGGTTGGGGTCACAGTGGAGTTAGATGAAAGCATGGGAGGTGAAGGGGGCATGCATCAGGGCAGAGGGCTAGAGGGGAGTTGGTGTCATGGGGACCACATCTGGTGGGCTCACAGGTGCTTGGGTTACAGAAGGTTTGGGCATTGGGCCAGGGAGCTCACGGGGGTTCAGGGAGGTTCCAGAGCTGAGAGAAATCAGGGCAGAAGGTCTCTCATGCTTCTTCTGTTCCCAGGGCGACCGAGGCTTTGATGGGCAGCCAGGCCCCAAGGGTGACCAGGGCGAGAAAGGGGAACGGGTGAGTTGAGGCCACGGTCATGGCGAATTGAGGGGAGCATGCCCTTTGGGAGAGGGTGCATCTTTGGGACCTCTGATTACTGACTCTGTCCTATATCTTCCCAGGGACCCTCAGGAATTGGGGGCTTCCCAGGCCCCAGGGGCAATGATGGCTCTGCTGGTCCCCTGGGGCCACCTGGTAATGTTGGTCCCAGAGGCCCCGAAGGACTTCAGGGCCAGAAGGTAAGGAGCTCCAGTTCTGACTCCTGACTCCTGAACCTTCCCTACCCTTCCAACCTCATAACCATCCTCCAGTCCGCCTGCCCCAACTTCTGAAGCTGTGACCCTCAACCTGCCTGACTCCTGACCCCCACTGCCTCTGACCCTGCTCACTTGGTCTCTGTGTCTGACAGGGTGAGCGAGGTCCCCCTGGAGAGAGAGTAGTGGGCGCTCCTGGGGCTCCTGGAGCCCCTGGCGAGAGAGGGGAGCAGGTAAGTAGGGATCCCTGGGCTTGGATCAGAGATTGGGGTGAACTCTGTTGTCCCTGAGATCAGAGGTCACAGCCTGGTCCTATCTGTTGGACATAGGGGCGGCCAGGGCCTGCTGGCCCCCGAGGTGAGAAGGGAGAAGCTGCACTGACGGTGAGCATGGGCCTGGGTGGGCTGGGTGGGCGGGGGCCCTGCCTCCCTCACCCAGCACCCTGACCCCTGAGCCCTGGGTCCTGGCTCCATGTGGTCCCTCCATGGTCCCTGCATTATGCACCCTCTGTCCTTCCTGTGAGCCACGGGTTCCTCATGGTCCCTTTGGTCTTCTGCCCCCAGGAGGATGACATCCGGGGTTTTGTGCGCCAGGAGATGAGTCAGCACTGCGGTGAGTGGGGCCCAGGCTGCAGTCTCCCGGGTTCCACTCCTGCCCCACCCCAACACCCTAGGCAAGGGCAGGCAGGCCCCTAGAACTTACAGAGCAAGTGGTCAAGGAGATGGGGGCATGGGTGGATACACAGAAGGACACGCATGCTGCAGGACTGACACATGACACGTGTCCCCAATGGAGGAGACACACAGGCAGATGAGGATCGCCATGCAGTGTTCTTGGATGTCCAGCTTGGCTGTGTGGGGAGTGGGATGATGTTGGGAGCAGAGCTGTTCCCCTTGGGCCTGACCTGGACCTGGTGGGATATGATGACCCTGGGGGGCATCAGAGTGAGGCTCTCTTCCCGTCTCTGTACCGCCTGCCTGTTTCTGAGGCTGGCCTGCCTGTCTCATGCCTTTTGCTGGCATGTTCCCAACTTCCCTCTCCTCTGCCTTCTTCTCTTTTTCCGTCTCTCTGTCCACCTCCCATCCTTTCTCTTCCTCTGTCTCCTGTCTGTCACTCTCTCCTGCTGTCTCTTTATGTATTTCTACACCTCTGCATGTGTCTCTGTCTCTCCATCTTCCCATCCTTCTCTCTGTCATCGTCTCTAACCCCTCTCTGCCCTCTCTAGCCTGCCAGGGTCAGTTCATCGCATCTGGATCACGTGAGTAATTTTCTACTCCCAGAACTTTCTTCACCCCAGGCCCTGCCCTGCCTATCACCTGGGTCCTCTCAGTGGGGTTGGCTGGGATGGCTACCCATGGTGACCCCAGGGCCCTGAGGCCTCTGCTCTTGGCCCCAGGACCCCTCCCTAGTTATGCTGCAGACACTGCCGGCTCCCAGCTCCATGCTGTACCTGTGCTCCGGGTCTCTCATGCAGAGGAGGAAGGTGAGGACAGCTGAACCTGTGGGGTAGGTGTGGGTGGGGCCCAGACATGCCCACGGGTGCCCATGCATCCAGGGCACATGCCAAGCACATAAGGTCTGCATGCAGGACACACGCATGGGCTCTCTGTGCACGTATGGGAGATGGGTGCTGCCCACCTCGCCCTGGGGCCGGCAGCCACTGCTCCCAGCACACCCTGCCTTACCTGCAGAGCGGGTGCCCCCGGAGGATGATGAGTACTCTGAATACTCCGAGTATTCTGTGGAGGAGTACCAGGACCCTGAGGCCCCTTGGGATGATGATGGTAAGAATGGGGGGCTGCTCTCAGCAGAGCTTGGGAGGGGCAGGCAGAGCTGATCCCTGCTGACCTCCCACTGACCTTTCAACCCTCTCTGATTCCCACCACCCCTGCTAACTTGACGGCATTGGCCAGACCCCTGCTCCCTGCCGCTGGATGAGGGTTCCTGTACCGCCTACACCCTGCGCTGGTACCATCGGGCTGTGCCAGGCGGCACAGAGGCCTGTCACCCTTTTGTCTATGGTGGCTGTGGAGGGAATGCCAACCGTTTTGGGACCCGTGAGGCCTGTGAGCGCCGCTGCCCATCCCGGGTGGCCCAGAACCAGGGGACAGGTATGGGTTGAGCCTCCCACAGTAGGGGTCTGGGAACTGAGCCTACCCGGGTTCTGGGGGAGGAGTCCTTGGGCCAGGGTCCCAGGTCAGGGTCCTGGAGAAGACGGTCCCTCAGACTAGGGGACGTGGGGCAGATGCCCAAGCCAAAGAGCTGAATATAAAGCCCCAGCTGTGGAGCCCCCAGTAGGGTCTCCTTCCATGTTCCCTCCTTTAAAGACCTAAGCATGGACCCCTCCGAGGTCAGAACCCCACTTCCTGTTGTAGCCTCAGCTCCCTCCCCATGGATACCTCTGCCTGGGCGTCTCTGGGTAAGGTCAGATGGCTGACAACTTTTCCAACCCGTCCTCACCAGGTGCTGCCTGGAACTGAGGCCCAGATGATGAGCTGACATTCAGCGTCCCCTGGAGGAGTCGGGGTCTCAGCAGAACCCCGCTGCCCCTCCCCTTGGTGCTAGAGGCTTGTGTGCACGTGAGCGTGTGTGTGCATGTCTGTTATTTCAGTGACTTGGTCCCATGGGTCTAGCCTTCCCCCCTGTGGACAAACCCCCATTGTGGCTCCTGCCACCCTGGCAGATGACTCACTATGGGGGGTGGCTGTGGGCAGTGAGCGGATGTGACTGGCGTCTGACCCGCCCCTTGACCCAAGCCTGTGATGACATGGTGCTGATTCTGGGGGGCATTAAAGCTGCTGTTTTTAAAAGGCTCCTGTTGTGACTGTTCGGGAAGATGGGGGCATCGGGGGGAAGGTTTTCCCTGGGGGGGTCAATAGTATTCTGCATGGGTACAAAGTCCCTCTGCCTGGACCTGGTCACTGCCTTGTGATTCTCAGTCCCCAACTTGTCCCCAGAAAGGAGTAGATAGGGTGGGGGTTAAGGATGTGTCCCCACTGCCCCCCAGGAGGGATGAGTCATAGGTGGGGGGCTGTCTCATGCCAGGAAGCATGTCCTGGCTCCCACCCCAAGGGGCTGAGGGTGATAAATGGGCCCCGAAGTGGGATAGAGGGTCAGACCAGAGGACGGCACTGCCTGGCCCCAGCCCCAGGCAGCCACGGCAGCCTGACTAACTCCAGGAGCAGCTGGTGGCGGTAGGACTGGGTTGGGTTGGGATGAGAAAGGTCTTGGGGGTTGAGTGGACCTGGGCTTTGGCTTCGTGGAGGGCATGGACCCAGAGGGCTCTGGGATCTCTGGCTGCTTTTCTGTCTCCAAGACCCCATTCCCGCCCTTCTCTTTCCTGGATCTGCCTCTGAGACCCCATTACCACCCTTCTCTTTCCTGGGTCTGCCTCTGAGACCCCATTCCTGCCCTTCTCTTTCCTGGATCAGCTGCAAGCTCTGCTGAGAACCACCTGCCTTCCTGCGGACCCTCTGTGTTTCTCTGTCTGAACCTTTCCTTCCGTTATGCTCTCTGTCCCTGGGATGGTTTCTGTCTTCTTCCAGTCTCCATTTTACTCTGCCTCCATCTCCTTCATCTCCCTCTCTTGCTGTCTCTGTCTCTGGATGTCTTCGTCTCTTTTCTTTCTGTCTTGCTTTCTGCCTGTCTCATTCTGGCTCTCCTCTTCTCTCCCCTTCTCTGTCTCTGGGCTGGCCTGGCCTCTAATCCCTTTCTCCATCTCTTCCTCTCTCTCCATCCCCCTCTCTGTCGCTCTGCCCTTGCCATCTGTCTCTGTCCATGGACCCCAGTTGACCTTGCCCTGAGTCTGTTTTCTCCTTGCAGCCTGACCTCATGATGACCAGGTGGGCTCTGCTGGTGCTGATGGTCCTGATGTTGGACAGAGTCCAGGTTGTCCCAGTGACCCCTATCCCAACCTTCCAGTTCCACCCTCAGAACTCTCCCCAGACCACTCCCCGACCTGTGGCCTCAGAGAGCCCCTCAGCTGCTACCACATGCCCCTGGGCTGCCCGGAGCCGCTGCAGCCCCACCTGGCACCCTGGCTCACGCATCGTGCTATCGCTGGATGTCCCCATCGGCCTCTTGCAGATCTTACTGGAGCAAAGTCGGGCCAGGGCTTCCAGGGAGCAGGCCGCCGCCAATGCCCGCATCCTGGCCCGTGTTGGCCGCCGCTGAGCCTGAGGGAGGGGGTCACAGTGATGGGGCCACCCTGGATGGGCGGACCTTGGGGGCAGCCACACAGCTGGACAGATGCTGCCACATCTGGGCATAGAGTGGACACTGCCACCTGGAGCCACTGCCATGCAGTGTCATATCACATCTGAGTGCCCCATAGAGTCTGGACAGCCTGGACATTGGACATTGCTATGCTGGGTCACTGCCACATGGAGTCTCACCATGCCAGTGTGCCCCACAGATCTAAAATATGTCCGGACAGCTTGGGTGCCACCATGTAAGGTCACTGCTGCGCTGAGTCTTGCTATGTCTGGGTGCCCCATAGTCAAAGTATCTGGACCCCGCCACATGCGGTCACCATCACATTACTTTCAGGAGCCTCAACACAAGAGCTCAACACTCCCTCCGAGACCAGTCCCTCTTAGGCCCACAGGTCTGTACTCCTGTAGGCCACCACACAGGGAAATGCTGGCTGAGGGTCACTTGCTTGCTCTGTGCCCCATGAGGCAGCACCTGCCCCAGATGGACGGGGCTATGAGGGGTGACATGTGACCCTGTGACCATGGCAGCCTTGCCTTATGGGTGCATGTGTGCATGTGTGGCTGAATCTCTGACAGCTGTGAGTGTGTGTGAGCAAGGTAAAGGTGTGTGAGAGGTCTTGGAGGAGTGGGTGCTTGTCCCCCAAACTCACATGAAACAAGCACAACTCCCAGCCAGGCACTGTCCTCCCCATGTGCACCTGCATGCCCAGCCTCAACCCATGGACTTGCATGGTTCAGGGGAGACAGGGCTCAGGCTGCCGGGGCTCTGACCCAGCTCTGTCCCCCTTCACGCGTGGATTGTCCTGGGCAAAGGTGTTCACTTTTCCGAGCCTCAGTTTCCTTATCTGTAAAGCAGAGCGGCACCAGCAAGCATGTGAGCATTGTGTACATAGCAGACATGGAGGTCCTGCAGCAGGAGGTCTCAATAAATGCAAAGCGATTGAAGGCTGGGATGTGTGAGAATCCCAGTCCTGTGCACCCAGGCCGTGACATGTGAGGGCTGAGTCACATGTGGCTTCTCCACCTTCCTCCCCCACTCCCTACTTAAATGACCTGGTCTCTTGGTTTGGAAGGACTAGGTTCTGCCTGATTTCACAGCCCAACTCCATTGCTGGGCCAGAGATGAAACTGACTTTCTGGGTGGCATGGATGGGCCTGCCTGCAGAGTAGGCAGGCATCCTGGGCCATGCAGACAACTCTAGGTGGACATGACGGCAGACGCTGGGTGTCATGGGCAGCTCTGGTGGGAGAGGGAGGCTGTACTGGCTGGAGTGTGGCTGGCTGACTGGAGTGGGGGCACTGGCGCTGCCCTCACAGTTGTAAGCAGCCCTGTGGGGGCGGGCCTAGGGCGTGCTGGGGAGGCGGGGCTGCAGGAGCCACAGCTCTCTCTCCAGAGTGCTGGGCGGGGTGACCCCACTCTGGAGCTGCAGGGGGCAGTGGCCCTAGCCAGTTTGGTTGCAGGATGGACAGAGGCTCTTTAGGAGGCAGCTCCCTGACGGACCTGGGGCCAGGGAGCAGCAGGCAGGGTAGGCTTGGGACAGCGTGGGGAGGGTGGGGGATTAGGGAAAGACCTGGATGAAGTCAGGGTGGTGCTGGAGGGGTGCCAGAGGGTTGGGAGGTCTTCCTGAAATAGGGGTGCTCAGAGGTGCATTCATCTGTCAGTGGCCCGAAGAAGGGGGAAAACTATTGCCTTGCAAGGGAGGGGGCTGGGCCAATGGGGAACTATAAATAGTGTCTTCCTCCAGCCCAGGGGGAGGGGCCGCCAGCTGGAGCTGCCCAGGCCCTCCTGCTCTGCTCTTTGCTGGCCTCCAAGGGATCGTGTTTGTCCAGGTCTCCTCTCAGGGGTCATACCAGTTTGGGGAAGTCTAGAGGCTCATTTGGGAAGGGTTTCACATGATGTGGCTTTAGCCCTTAAACCAGCATTTCTAGGGTGTCTGCTGCATGCCTTGCCAGTCCTGAGCTTCTCTGAACACCTGCTGTGTACTCGGTTTGGTCAGAAACCTCTCAGAACGCTTTCTGCTTTCTGTGTGCCCCTGCTGGTCCTGAATCCCTAAGCACCTACTGTATATCCTGTGCCAGGCTGGAAGGAGGAGGTGCAGATCAGGGTTCCCAGGCTGCTTGGTTACATGGCTCTATGCCTCCAAATCAGAACTTCACGCTCCCTGTGAGCCCTGAATCCAGGGAGATACAGGGGACAATCCTTTGCTAGAAATGGCCAGAGGAAACTGGAATTCCTGGAAACTCCTGAACCTCTCAGTGACAGCAGGAGTGGGGGTGGAGGGATATATGGGGAGGGAGGCAACAGAGAGCAGCAGCCCGAACTGCAGCCTGCCTGTCTCCGCACGCGCCGGGGCGCAGGGCTCGTGTGTGTGTGCATCTGCATGTGTGCGTGTGTGTGCATCTGCATGTGTGCATGTGCAGCTGTGCCAGCGTGTCTGTGCACATCAGTGTGTGGGCCTGTGTGGCACACACTGACACCCCTGGGTCTTTATGCTGCAAAGGGTGGTTTGTGGGCCAGGTGTGGTGGTTCATTCCTGTGAACCCAGGGCTTTGGGAGGTCGAGGCAGGAAGATCGCTTGAGGCCAGGAGTTCAAGGCTGCAGTGAGCCGTGATTGCACCACTGTGCTCCAGCCTGGGTGATGGAGTGAGACCCTGTCTCAAAACCAAAACGTGTGTGTGTGTGCGTGCATGTGTGTGTGCGTGTGTGTGTGTGTGTGTGTGTGTGTGTGGTGTTTGTGTCTGGTGGGATGGTTTGCCAGTTCTGTCAGGACTGGCCAATAGATACAGGGACTGGGAAGGGTGTGAGCTTTGAGGACTGGCCATCACATGGCTTCTAGGCTGGGACACTGGGAGGAAATCCAGTGGTGAGTGCAGAGGGCACCATGGGAGCCAACCAGGGTCAGGCCAGCCAGGGTCATGGTGGGCAGAGGCTGAGCAAAACATGTTCACACATGTGTGCACAGACAACCCAGCATACTTCCCACGCCTGAGGCAGGACAGTGGCTCGCTGAGGAGGGAAAAGCCTTGAGGGCCAGAGATTCTGCCAGGCATTCACTGAGGCTGAGGGAGAGAGCCGGGACAGCATCTCCACAGAGAAGACACGGCGGGGCGGGAGCACAGGTGTGGAGGTGGACTGTGTGACGACAGTGCAGTGCGGGAGGCAAGGTCTGGAAGGCTGGGAGTTGAGCTGAGTCCATGCTGCACTGTGAACTCGCTCTGTGCACTGTGCCCTTCTCCCCCTTCTGACCCTCAGTTTCCCACCTGAGAAACAGGGCCATGGGAGAGGAGATGGAGAATATCCTCAGAGCAGATGTGGACCCTGGCCTTGGGGAGGAACCCCAGGTGTCTCCTGATGTTGACCTGTGGCCTTCCAGCTGAACACAGAGACTTGAAGGAGGGTGACTTGGTCAGCCCCGAGTAGACTTTCTGGGGAAGAGAGGGAGGTGCAGAGCTATTGCATTTCCTGGGAACCAGGCTCATCCTGTCTGGATGTGAGGATGTCTTCCCAGAGATAGCCCTGGCCCCCTGCCCAGGCCCACTGTCCTCTACCCCCAGCCCTTGAGTAGCATCCCAGGAGGTCTGGGAAGAGAAGAATTGACAGGCTGGAGGAGGCGCTGGGTGTCTGTAGATGTCAGAGGGGATAGCTTTTGCAATGCATGCTGTGGGTTAGACAGGGTGTGGATGTGTGGTAATGAGGTCTCAGAGGCCACAGTGGCCCCAGGATGGCCTTGGCAGTGGCCAGAAGACAAGAGGGCTGGCTGTGTCAGGGACAGAATGAATGGCTTTGGAGAAGTAGGGAGCAGGTTATAAGGGGCACCCAGCTCATCAGGAGCCGCCCATGGATGTGCTCAGATCTGCTGGGAATGGGGTAGAGGAAGGAGTGGGTGGACGCTGCAAAAGCAGGTTGAGGAAGGAGGAAGTCATTGGCTCTGTCTGGGCAGGGTGTTCCCAGGGCAAGTAGCTGGAGCTGGTTTAGGGGAGGGTCCAGGTGGGCTTCCAGCATGTGGACCTTCAGAATCTTCATTTCCCATTAAGTGGGCAAGACATCTGTGTCCGTCATCTTTTTTTTTTTTTTTTTTGAGATGGAGTTTTGCTTTTGTTGCCCAGGCTGGAGTGCAATAGCACAATCTCGGCTCATTGCAACCTCTGCCTCCCAGGTTCAAGTGATTCTCCTGCCGCAGCCTCCCAAGTAGCTGGGATTGTACAGGCATGCGCCACCATGCCCAGCGAATTTTGTATTTATAGTAGACTCAGGGTTTCTCCATGTTGGTCAGGCTGATCTGGAACTGCGGACCTCAGGTGATCCGCCCACCTTGGCCTCCCAAAGTGCTGGGATTACAGGTGTGAGCCACATGTCAGTCATCTTAAGGGTCCTTGCCAAACTTTAAAGACCTGGGTGGACTTGGACTGACCCAAGGCAGGGCTGTGGCAGAGAGGGCATGGGAGGGGGTGCTACACCTGTAGCCCAAGAGGCCAGTCTTGTTTCCCATGCCCTCAACACCTGGCTCCTGTCTGGGTACACATTGGACAGGGAGAATTTGAGGATGCAGGGCCCTTGCCAGGGGTGTTGTGGTTGACATCGCTAGAGGGCAGTGTGGCCCAGGTTCAAGCCGTTTTGGTGGGGGCTGGGGTAGAGAGTGTACAAAGCTTGGAGAGGTGGGGCTGGGATCCCAAGGAGGCGGGAGCCTGCAGGAGTCGGGTAGGTGCCAAACACAAGAGAGTGACCCAGCGGTTTCCGAACTTCTGAATCTCTCCCCTGTTCCTTGTCCCTACTGCATTTTCAAAGACAAGAGGGAGATACAAATACAGTAAAAGACAACCTTAACGTATTTTAAAATGAATTTCTTAGAGATTTGCATATTTAATTTATACTACAATACTGTAAGATTGACAATGTGCGCCGGGCGGGGTGGCTCATGCCTGTCATCCCAGCACTTTGGGAGGCTGAGGCGGGCGGATCACGAGGTCAGGAGTGCAAGATCAGCCTGGCCAACATGGTGAAACCCTGTCTCTACTAAAAATACAAAAATTAGACGGGTGTGGTGGTGGGCACCTGTAATCCCAGTTTCTTGGGAGGCTGAGGCAGGAGAATCACTTGAACCCGGGAGGCGGAGGTTGCTGTGAGCCGAGATCGTGCCATTGCACTCCAGCCTGGGTGACAGAGCGAGCCTCCGTCTCAAAAAAAAAAAAAAAAAAATTGACAATTTGCACATCCCATCGTCCTGATAAAGAGAAAATATTAGCATATTATTTTCAAATAATATGTAAAACTTTAGTTGGAAAAAAAGATACTAAAAAACAAAAAATTTTAAATTGGTAACAGTGAAATTCTGGAAAGACAATTAAGATATTGCCAGGGCTTAGTGAGTCCCCAAAGTAGTTGTTTACAAATTTCCACGCATTTGCTCCTGGTTGAGCTGGAGTTTAACCCGAGCGCCCCAGCAGCCAAGGCAAAGAGAGAAAGAGGAACAATATTGAAATGTGTTTTGCGTCTCTATTCATGAGATAAAGGAGTTTTCCAGCGTGGCTGAGCACGCTGGAAAAGGAGAGTTCTGGGGCTCGGAGCAGTCAAGGGGGGCCCCGAGCAGGGGCAGCAGGGTGCAGGGAGTTGACGGCTGGTACAGCAGGCCTGGTGGCCCCTGTCGGATCTGACCAACCTGGTCATGCGGGTCACGTAGGCCTCGTCCCAGTGCATACAAATCCCTCCCTTCTGGGGGCCCTGGGCTCCCTGGCATAGCAAGGAGCAGAATGCACGCGTGCCGCGGCTCAGGGATGCAGCGCCAGGATGGGGCCCGTAGGTGGAGCCTATGCAAATCAGCAGGGTCAGGTAGGCAGCGCGGAGTTTGTGCATCTGGGGCGGGGCCTGCACAATCCGGGCCTTGAACTGGGGCGGGACCAGCACGATCTGGGATTTGAGCATGCGCATTCTCGATCCTGGCCTGAAGATCTGGGCCCACTTTTTCCAAAACGGGCGGGTAAGTGAGTTGGGCATGCGTGGTCGGAGGCCGGGCCCTTCTCAGCTGGGGTGGAGCCTCCTCACTCTGGGGCGGGGCCTGAGGAAAGATAGACATGGGCTGTCGTGGCTTGAGGAGGGGCGGGGCCCGAGGGGCGGGACCTCGGGTGGCCCGAGGTGGCCCGGCTGCTGTGTTGGAAGCGGCGCAATCCGACTCATCCCCGCCCCGGGATGGCGTCCCCACGGGAATTGACCCAGAACCCCCTGAAAAAGATCTGGATGCCATACAGCAATGGGCGGCCCGCTCTGCACGCCTGCCCGCGCGGTGGTGAGGCGAGGTCCTCCGGGAGGGAGTGGGAGGTGCACTGGGATGGGTGGGTAGGGCGGCCTGGGTGGGGGTCTCACATAGAGAAGGGGCCGGAGACAGGTGGGGAACCAGGGACAAGTGAGGCTGTCGTGACTGGCGAGGCTGCTGGGGAAAGGTGAGGCAGTCGTGACAGTGGTGGGCCAGAGGCAGGTGTGGCAGAGCAGGGGGCGGGGACAGGTGTGTGGGTGCATATCGGCTTGGCAGCGGCTAGGTCTGGCCACCGTCACCCCGGGGAGGGCGCTTGCCCCCTCGCTCCCCACCCCATCCCCATGACCCCCAGCCTGGGGAGGACTCTGTGGGCACCCCAGGCCCTTCCCTCTCTCCTGGCCAAGGAGTGTGGGCAGAGTTGTTGGACTGGAACTGAGCTGTGTGACCCTAGGCGAAGTACTTGGCCTCTCTGAGCCCAAAACTTTCAAAGGTGGGCTAGTTTTCCAACAGGAGGAAGGGTGCCTCTTGGCCTTAAAGCCGAGCTTGGGTAGGAACTTCAGCGCAGATGTGCTCAGTATAGAGACAGAAAAGTATGCCATGTGGGCATGTGTCGGGGTCCCTGGACATGTAAGCATCCACCTGGGGTCATGGGTGTACAGTAAAACTCGAGGGTCAAACAGCTAGGAGAATGCTGAAATTCATGGAATTGTCAAGGGGCTCACCTCTCCTAGAGTCCTAGGTGTTTAAATCGCTTCCTTGAGTTTCTCCCCGTCCTTAAATGAGCCAGCATTTTTTAAAAAGAGATGAGTCTTGCTCTGTTGCCCAAGCTGGAGCAAGTGCAGTGGCACGATCGTAGTTCACTGCAGCCACGATCTTCTGGGCTCAAGTGATCCTACCACCTCAACCTCTCGGGTAGCTGTGACTACAGGTGCGCCACCACACCCAGCTTTTTTTTTTTTTTTTTTTTTGGTAGAGACAGGGTCTTGCTATGTTGTCTGGGCTGGTCTCCAACTCCTAGCTTCAAGTGGACCCTCTGGCCTCAGACTTCCAAAGTGTTGGGATTACCGGTGTGGGACCTGGCCTGCAACTTTTTTGTTACCAGGAAAAAGAAAGATTAGTTTTAGGAGTAACTGAAACATTGTAATGAATTTGCAACTTGTCCAGGACCTCAAAGAACATCTAGTATAACTGACGGTGAAGGGGAGATCAGGAGATTATGTGACATGCCTGGGTCTCCTTGTGATCCTGCCTCTGCTTATGTATGATAAGCGAGGGGAGAGTTCTTTGTGCTCATCCTGCTGCAGCAGCCTGGGGTCACCACTTTGATCATGATATGAGTCTTGGGGGTAGGGTATTTCTGCACACACTGTGAGTCCTAGCAGGGGAAGGCTGTGTTTCTGAACAGACCGAGTCATAGTCTGGCTCTGACTGTGGTGTAGGTCCCGGTGGGGCAGTGGCTGTCTACAATGCACACTCTGTCCTGAGGGCGATGGCCAGCCCTCCTGTGAGACTCTTCTGGAGGTGTGGAGGCTGAGCTAGTCTGTGTTACTAAGGCTGTGTGGTCCTGACTTAGCTGGGTAGCTGCTATTATTACATAGAGGAAAGGAGTGAGGGCCTGGACTTGCTTTGTTTGTTTTTTAGGTTTTTTTTTTTTTTTTTTTTGAGACAGAATTTTGCTCTTTTTGCTCAGGCTAGAGTGCAGTGGTGCTATCTCAGCTCACTGCAACCTCCACCTCCTGGGTTCAAGCAATTCTCCTGCCTCAGCCTCCCAAGTTGCTGGGATTACAGGCGTGCGCCACAACACCCGGCTAATTTTGTATTTTTATAGAGATGGGGTTTCATCATGTTGGCCACACTGGTCTTGAATTCCTTACCTCTAATGATCTGCCCACCTTGGCCTCCCAAAGTGCTGGGATTACAGGTGTAAGCCTCTGTGCCCAGCCAAGTCTGTGAGCCTTTAAGAAGCAGGTCCTCAATAATGGAGTCAGGGTATTCTCTCATCACTACCATTCTTTCTTTGCTTCTCACTACATCCGAGTCAGGGATTGATGCATCAGCTCCAGTCAACCCCCATTATAGGTGAGAGGAAGCTGAGGCCTAATGGGAAGTTGTCGTACCCCCTAAGGCAGGACCTGTGTTTCTCCAGGCTCTAAGTTTGGGACTGAATGTGGCTCCAGCCTGAGCTGAAGGGCTCATTCCATCATGTCTCAGGGTGTTTGGGTAGGCTGGGTTCTGGGTCCTCACTTTTTCCTGGAGGAGGAGGAAGCACCGGAGAGGCCAAAGATGAGCCCTGGAGGTTGTGTGGGGATTTGGGCCTCAGCCTAGGGTCCCAGCTTCACAGCAGGGAGTGGGTAAGCAGTGAATGAACATGGAACCCGCCCGTGCAGCACCTCCAGCTCCCAGGGCCTGCTTTCGGGCAGCATTTTACCCTTTGTATAGTAGACTTGTAGGCTGAGTGACTGCAAGGACAGTCCGAACCCGGAGGGCGTGGGTCGGGCTGGAAGCGGATTTGGTCCCGGGGCTTTGTGGGGAGGAGGCAGCTGCACCCACTGCTGGTCTGTGCTTTGTACTGAGTTTTCTCTGGAGACTGGTCCCTAGCTCCTCAGGGCACTAGGGGCTGGTGGGCTGAGGGATGTCCTGTGCCTTCTCTACTCCCACAGCCACGCCCCCACTTGATAAAATTTAGAGCCACACCTGAGGGCTAGGAGGCTCTTACCTTTCCCATCATTGGCCTCTGAGCTCAGACCTGGAGGAACTCTGGGAGCAGATGGGGCCAGAGCCGACTCGAGGAGCACCTCAGAAAGGGCAGTGTTTGATGGCTTTTCTCAGCCAAAAGGTGGCAAGGTGGCAAGACTCTTCCTGGGTGAGGACATGACTGGTGTGGGCACAGGGCAACAGGAGAGACGACTGTCAGTCCCCTCCAAACAGGGCCTTCATTTGAAAGAGCTCTGCCTTCCCCAGCCTGGCCTAAGGAGGTGGGAGCAGCTGTGTTCAGGAGTCAGTTCTGGCACCCCCTCCAGGGACTTGTGGCTGCTCCTGCAGTGGAAGTGCCGGAACACACACAGACACTGCCCGTTGCCAGGCATGTCCAGGCCCCTTGGCTCCTAGGGCTCTTGGGGCCTGCAGCGAATTTACAGGAAAGGAACCCACGAGGGAAGTTGGGCTGACATGTCTTCACATTTCCTTCCGCACATGCTCGATGTTATAAACAGTGTTTTTTTTTCCTTTTTTTTGGAGAAGGAAGCTCACTCTGTCTCCCAGGCTAAAGTGCAGTGGCTCGATCTTGGCTCACTGCAAGCTCTGCCTCCTGTGTTCAAGTGATTCTCCTGCCTTAGCTTCCCAAGTAACTGTGATTACCAGTGTGCACCACCACACCTGGCTAATTTTTGTATTTTTAGTAGAAACAGAGTTTCTCCATGTTGTCCAGGCTGGTCTTGGACTCCTGGCCTTAGGTGATCCACCTACCTTGGCCTCTTGAAGTGCTGGGATTACAGGCATGAGCTACTATGCCTGGCTATAAACAGTGTGTTCTGCTGTCCTGTTTGCTCAGTGTCGGGGTCCTGTGGGCTCAGAGCTGCAGCTGCAGCCGCACACCCAGCCTGCTTAGTCCACATGGTCTGTTTCAGTGGCACAATATGTTTTCTCCTTGCGCCTCAGTTGGCAATTTCTCACAGCTGGGATTTCCCCGGTGTTTTGCAGTGATAAGCAGAGCTGTTGTCATATACTGAACTTTGGTTTTCTTTTGGGTCATTTCCTTGGGAGCTTATCTTGGGGAGCAGAGGAGATAGGTATTTTATTGCTTTGTTTTGTGCCCAGGCCTGACTTGCTGCCCTGCCTGCCCACCTTGTGCTGCACATGTGGGTGGGAGGGGGAAGGGAAATGTCACCAAGTGCCATGGGAGGAGGCTGGAGCTGTCTCTGGGAAAATAGGAGATGTGGAGAAGGGGTGCAGATCCCCAGTCCTGAGCTTATGGGAGTGCCCCTGAAGGAGCAGCTGGTGGGTGGGATGAGCAGGGTGGGTGGGTGCACGATTTCCTCCTGCTTAGCAGCAGCTGATACACTGCCCTTGATTGCTTGATTGCAACCTGGCCAGGAACTGTGCAAACAACTCGGGCCTCGGCCGTCCGCCGGCCCTGAGGAGGCAAAGCCTTGCCTAACTTGTTTTCTTCTCACCTTAGCCAATGCTGAGATTTCTCTGCAAGTTTCTTCACCCTCAGTCAGTCAGTCTGTTTCATGGGGTCTCCTCCTTCCTGCCCCTGAGGCTCACCAGTTGGGTCACCTTTAAACAAGGGCCATGCACAGGAGTGATGGAGCCCCCACTGGCAAGCACAGCCCTTTGCTTCCCTGCAGGGCCTGCCTAGGGCCAGGCCACTGGCTCCACGCCCCAAGTCCCAAGGACAGTTGGTGCTGAAGTACACCTATGGCTTTAGCTCAGTATCTGCCAGGGCAGGTCAGAGAGCACAGCTTCCCAGAAGTGCCTAGGCTCTTCTGTGGGGGTAGCACTAGGCCTCTCTGAGGGTTGATTGTCCCATTTTACAGCTGGGGACATCAAGGCTCAGAGTTCCCAATGAGTTCCCAAGATGGCAACCCACACCTGACCCCTGACCCCCCGTGGAAGTGTTCCTGGAGCCTCTGTGCTCTGAGGGAGACAACTTGTTGTTGGAAACAGTCTGTCTAGGGAGGGCAACTAGGTGAAGGCACTTGCAGAGCCAAGTGGACAGAAGAGGGGCAGTGACAGGTCCCCACATCTGTCCATCTGCCTGTCTGCTATGGTTTTACCTGACCCAGGTCCTAAGGATGAGGAAAAGGAAGCTTCCTGAGGCTTCTGACGTGAGACCGCGTTTGATGGCATTGGAAACTGAGCTGGAGGCTGGGTGTGGTGGCTCACCTTGTAATCCCAGCACTTTGGGAGGATGAGGCGGGTGGATCATCTGAGATCAGGAGTTTGAGACCAGCCTGACCAACATAGTGAAATTCCATCTCTACTGAAAATACAAAAATTAGCCGGGTGTGGTGACATGAGCCTGTAATCCCAGTTACTTGAGAGGCTGAGGCATCAGAATTGCTTGAACCCGGGAGGCAGAGGTTGCAGTGAGCCAGACACCACCGCACTCCAGCCTGGGCAAGGGCAACAGAGTGAGACTCTGTCTCAAAAAAAAAAAAAAAATGGCCGGGCATGGTGGCTCATGCTTATAATCCCAGTACTTTGGGAGGCTGAGGCCGGTGGATCACCTGAGGTCAGGAGTTCAAGAGCAGCCTGACCAACATGGTGAAACCCCATCTCTACTAAAATTACAAAAATTAGCTGGGCATGGTGGCGCACTCCTGTGATCCCAGCTACTCAGGAGACTGAGGCACAAGAATCACTTGAACCCAGGAGGTAGAGGTTGCAGTGAGCCGAGATTGCACCACTGAACTCCAGCCTGGGCAACACAGCAAGACTCCATCTCAAAACAAAAAAAGAAAACTGAGCTGGGTTCCACAAGATGAAGCTGGTAGTTCTGCTGCCTTGGCATCTGTCCTGGCCAACTGGGGATTTAGGGGGCTGTATTCAGACCCTTCCCTGCCTCTAACCTGGCACCTTCTCTGGCTGGCACACTGACCTGTGACACATGAATGGTGGTGGGTGGGCTCTCAGAGGGACTGTCCTTCTAGGCATCAGTCTGGGTCTCTGGTCTCAACCCCTTGTGGTCCTTACCCTGAGAGACTTCTAGATGCCTCTCTCCCTGATCCTGCCCACAATTCCCGAGCATCAGCACTGTGCCCAGCCCCAGGACCCTGAATGGCTCAGATACCACAGGGCTTCTTCTGCTGTAAGTGATCAGTCTAGAGAGAAGAGTGTCATTAGTGAGGTGACCAGGATTGAGGGTGAGGGTGTTCCTAGTGGCCATGGAGATGCCTTGGGGAAAGGACTCGTTGAGGAAGCAGCTTTTGAGCTGGGCTTTGTGTGATGAAAAGAAGTTCACCCTGGGGAGGGCATGCAGTGGGGCTGTGTGTTCTGGAAGCACCGAGTGACGGCTGGGTGAGAGAGATGTGAAAAGGTTAGGGTATGGATTCCTGGATGACAGAGGCAAGATGTTGATTACCCTGCTGGGTTTTGGTCCTGTCCTTCATGCGGTGGGGACCCCCCAGCCATGTTTAGCCAGTGGCAAGGTCGGCTGACTTTATATCTGGTGATAAAGGTGACATCAGGATGAGAAGGGCTGGAGAGATCCCACTGTGTCTGCCAGAGCCCAGGTGGCCCTGGGGAAGGGGGCATACCAACACTGGCTTGAAACTGGCATCTGGGGGCACTCTGGGAACTGTGTGATGCTAGGAAGCCAAGAAGATACGTTCGGTGCCAGTCCCTTGCCCTCAAGCTGAGAGACCACAGGCTAGGAGGGAGGGGTGTGCTGGGAGGGAGGGGCATGCTGGGAGGGTCCCGCCCCCATCTGACCCTGTGCTGCTTGCCTTTTAGTGTGCATGACCAACTGCCCAACGCTCATCGTCATGGTGGGGCTGCCTGCCAGGGGCAAGACCTACATCTCCAAGAAGTTGACTCGATACCTGAACTGGATTGGTGTGCCCACTCGAGGTGAGGCTTGGCCCAGCTGTCCAAGGGGAGCTTCATGGGGCACAGGGAAGAGAATGGAGAAGGCTGGCCTGGGTTGGGTCAAGGTCAGTGTTGGTCGGGTCAGGTAGGTGGGGAATGCTGTTGCTGTGAATGCTGAGCCTCTCCTTCCCACCAGAGTTCAATGTTGGCCAATATCGCCGGGACATGGTCAAGACCTACACATCTTTTGAGTTTTTTCTCCCCGACAATGAAGAGGGCCTGAAAATCAGGAAGTAAGTATATGTGTTGGGTGTTGGGGGAGAGGCTGTAGGGGGACCCAGTATGGAGAAGGCTAACATGTTACTGACCATTTACTGAGAAGTCCCTGGAGTGGAGCTGCTGGGGAATGACTGAGCTACTCCTGAGTGCTGGCCTTGCCTGGCCCGGACGGCTGTGTGACAGGGCTGTGTGACAGGGCTGTGTGACAAGGCTGGGCTCTGGACCTCTCAGGATGTGGTGGGGGTGGGAGGTGATGGGTTTGGGGATGAGAGGAGAGGGTGTGTTGTGTGGCCTCCTGGCGGCTGGGCCATTTCTGCCCTGGGGTTAAGGAGCCCTTGGGAAGGAAGGCCTGTGGGAGGGGAGGACAGAGCTTCAGGGAGGTGAGAAGGGTTCAGCCCAGGCAAGTCAGGGCTGCTGCCTGGAGGTCACAGCGCTCACCCCAGCCCCCGTGGGGATGGCTGCTGCTGGGGAGGGGAGCCTGAGTGAATGCAGGCACACAGGCATCAGGGATGGAGCTGGGGGCGGGGTATTCCTCCTTCGCCCCAGGATAAACCCTCTTCTGTGTATTTGGAGCATGTTTGCTCTGTGCTTGCGATGATGTTCTTGGTGTGTGATTGCTGGTGTGATTGGCTTTGCACTGAAATCTCCTAAATGCTGCTGGGTGAGTAGTTCACACTCCTGCTGTTATTCTTGCGATAGAAATTTGTATATGCTACCCCCGACCCCCAACAACTTTCAGACTTGAACTGAGTCCTTTATTCAAGGAACTGGGCACCAGCTGGTGGTCTGAGCAGCCATGCTGTGCTTTTCTCGGCAGGTGTTAGCTGGGGCTTGAGAATCCCCTTATCAACCTAGGGTGGCTGATACTTGCTCTCGGCCCAGTCATCAGGATAGGGCAGTGAGCAGAGGTTGACCCAGCTCTAGTGACTTCCCCAAATCAAGCCCAGCCCCAGGCCAGAGGCTACCAGGCCGCCACTGGGGTCCACACTAGGGTACCTGTTCCATCTCTGGCCACCAGGGGACAGGAACTCCTTGCTGTTGGGCTTGAGAGCAGACTTCAGCCAGAGAGACTGCCTTTGTTCTTACATGGGCGTGGCCGGGCATGGCTGTGGCATCAAGGGAAGGGGAGCCTGACACTCAGGTTTCTGTGGCCAAATTGTGGGTAAAAATCAAGGCTGGACCCTCTGGTGATATTGAACCAGTTAAAAGGTAAGGGACTAATGTTTAAATCTGCTGCGTGCTGGGTTCTTGATGCCCATTGTCACCCCCCACTTTTACAGATGAGGAAACAGGCCCAGACAGGCCAGGACTCTCACATGAAATAGCAAGTTCACATCAGAGCCCAGACTTGAATCTAAGCGCATCTACTACTAAAAAGTGTCCATCATTCCAATATTCCTCAATAGGTAGGTCAAGGAACTTATCAAATACAAATTTTATTTTATTTAAGTTATTATTATTTTTTGAGCTGGAGTCTCGCTCTGTCGCCCCAGGATGGAGTGCAGTGGTGCGATCTTGGCTCACTGCCACCTCCACCTCCCGGGTTCAAGCGATTCTCCTGCCTCAGTCTCCTGAGTAGCTGAGACTACAGGCGCCCGCCACCACGTCCAGCTGATTTTTGTATTTTTAGTAGAGACAGTGTTTCACCATGCTAGTCAGCCTGGTCTGGAACCCCTGACCTCAAGTGATCCGCACACCTCAGCCTCCCAAAGTGCTGGGATTACAGGCGTGAACCACAGCACCCAGCCTATTCTATTTTTGACTATCCCTGCCAGATGCAAATTTTAAACAACCCCAAGCTATGGATGCTGATAGCCCAGCCTGTCTGATCTTCCCAGAAGCTTCTGTGGTGGGCAGTGCCTCACTTTCCCAGATGCTGAGACCAAGGCCAGAAAGTGATGGTGCCTTGGGTCCCTCAGGGTTTGAATTTGAAGTCTGTCCTATCTGAATCCATAGTGTTTGGGGGGAGAGTCTGCCAGCCATTCCACTCTGTCTACCCCTCTAAGGTAGGGATATTGGGATTAATTGAAACAAGGAGATCTAGACCCAGAGAGGCTGGGAAGCTAGTCCAAGGTCCCCTTGCAACAGAAGCTGGGTCAGGCTCATCGCTGCCTTTCTGCAGACATACCCTCTGGCTGCCCTAGAAACCCTCTCTCATGTATCTGAATCCTGGCTCTGGCTGGGCCACAGGTCCATTTCCTATTAATCAGCCCCAAATTTTCCAATTGGCAAAATAAAAGGACCAGAGTTTTAAAAATGGAAAACCTGGGAAGAGACAGCTGTGTTTCCCATGTGGGCACACTCATTCATACCCAGTTACTCACACAATGTTGAAGTCCATCTCTGACACTGGACACAGCAGAAGGTCTAGAAAAGTGCATGCGAGGCTGAGTGTGATGGCTCACACCTGTAATCGCAGCACTTTGGGAGGCTGAGGCAGGGGATCACTTGAGGCCAGGAGTTTGAGACCAGCCTGATCAACATGGCAAAACCCTGTCTCTACTAAAAATACAAAAATTAGCCACCTATGTTGGCACACACCTATAATCCCAGCTACATCAGGAGGCTGAGGCATGAGAATTGCTTGAATCTGGGAGCTGGAGGTTGCAGTGAGCCAAGATCATGTCTCTATGCTCCAGCCTGGGTGACAGTAAGACTCTATCTCAAAAAAAAGTGTATGCAAGGGCATGAGTACACATATTCTAACAGGCACACTCATACTCCTGCACAGTCCTATGCCACACACAAGCCTCTATACACACATACGTGTGGGCACATGCACGTATGTGCATACCTCATAGGCACACATATACCATAGTGCAGGGTATATACACATGCACACCCTGTGTGTACACAGTCACATTATATGTGAGGGTATATGTACATGTTTGGGTACCTACACATATAAATACTTGAGCTCACTTAAGTATGATTCAAGGATTCAAGGGCAAGTACACACATGCAGATGCACACGTTCTCATCCTATATACACTCACACACCTGAGCACACTCAAACATCGTGTGTCAGGGGTCCCCAAGACTGCTTCAGTTTCAATGATTTGCTAGGGTGACTCCCAGGGCTTGGTGTATAGCTGGACTCATGGCTAAGACTTAGTACGGCGAAATGACACAAAGCAAAATCAGAAAGAGAAAAGGGGCCTGGGGTGAAGTCCAGAGGAAACCAGGAGCAAGCATCCAAGATTCGCCCCCTGGGGAGTCACACAGGATGCGCTTAAGTCCTCCTGCATTGAATTGTGACAGCACGTGTAAAATGTTGTCTGCTGGAGAAGTGCATGAGAGACTCAGTGACCAAGGTTTTTATTGGAGGCTGGTCACATAGGCACCCTGTGCCTAGCATGTACCAAAATTCCAGACTCCCAGAGGGAAAGCAGGTATTCAGCATGAACCATGTTGTTTGTATGAACAGTCTATGCACAGTGAGCTCCTCTTACAATTCAGGGTAAATTTTAGGTCACTAGAGGGAACTGTTTACCATCCAATTCCCAGACCCTGGCCAAGGGCCAACCTCACAAGCAGGCCTTTTGAAAGGGACCATTCTCACACCTGCTGTGTTAACTCTTCCATACACATGCAGTCACCCACCACACATGAAGGTGGGTGTACACACACATGAATACCTCAGAGGCACGTGTGTGGGCACATATACACTTGTGCTCACCCTATATACACATCTGGATCTGGGCATACCTACACACCAAGCATGATCACATATGTGCTCACAGTCACACAGCACATGAAGACGTGTACAACACACACACCATGTGTACACATATGGGCACCTCTACATGCATACTCTGTATATGCTTGGAGGCACACACACAAACTTATACACATAGGTGCATGCACACACATCCTGTGGGCACACTCATTCATACCTGTGCCCATTTAGTCACACAGTGCACACAGGGATTGTGCACACTCATATGCATATGCAGCTGTGCTCACACCTGGGCCCAGGGAATGCTCACAGAGGTACACTCACATATTTACATGTACACATTTGGGCACAACACACACATACACGCCCACACATGTGGATTCATGCCCATATGCATCTCTTCACTCCATTCGCACTCACTCACACACACACACACACACACACACACACACACACACACACACACACACGTAGGCATGCGCAGGCTCCCAGGCTCTTCCCTCAGCATCTCCACTGGGGCCCTGTGGTCTGTCCTGCATGGTGGAGTTATGGCCAGAGCAGCCAACAAAAGAGATCTTAGCCGAGAACATGGGACTCTAAATGCAGGTGGTGAGAAATGTCCCCAGCAATGCCAGTTACCTGGACTCTCAGAATTTAGATGTTTTTGGCATGAGGAAGAAAGCACTTTGAGGGTTTAATTGAAAGACCCATTGGGGCACAGAATAGGTTACAAGGGCTGGGCATGGTAGCTCATGTGTGTAATCCCACTGCTTTGGGAGGCTGAGGTGGGAGGATCACTGGAAGCCAGGAGTTAAAGACCAGCCTGAGCTACATAGTGAGACCCTGGAGAAAGAGAGAAAGAGAGAGAAGAAGGAAGGAGGGAAGGGAGGGAGGGAGGGAGGGACTGAGGGAAGGTCACAAGGAGGCATAGGAGTAGAACTCTTTTCAGTGCCCTGGACTCAGCTCTACCGCTGATTTCTCTGTGGTTCCCCGAAATACAGAGCTTTTGCCTCTGTATTTCAGGCATAATGGCCTGATGAGAGCCAACTTTGATACACTAAAAGTTTAAACACAAAAATCCAAAGAGCATCAAAGCCAGGAGGGCTAGGCACTGTGGCTCATGCTTATAATCCCAGCACCTGGGAGGCTAAGGATGGTGGATCACCTGAGGTCAGGAGTTCGAGACCCACCTGGCCAACATGGCGAAACCCTGTCTCTACTAAAAATATAAAAAATTAGCTGAGCCTGGTGGCACATGCCTGTAATTCCGGCTACTCAGGAGGCTAAGGCAGGAGAATTGCTTGAACCGAGGAGGTGGAAGTTGCATTGAGCCAAAATCGTGCCACTGCACTCCAGCCTGGGCAACAAAGTGAGACTCTGTCTCAAAAAACACAAAGCTGCCGGGCGTGGTGGCTGATGCCTGTAATCCTAGCACTTTGGGAGGCCGAGGTAGGTGGATCACCTGAGGTCAGGAGTTTAAAACCAGCCTGGCCATCATGGTGAAACCCCATCTTGTTAAAAAAATAAACAAACAAAAAAACCCCCACAAAGCTAAGAGATCTAGCTTTACTCTTACATATAAAAAGAGAAGATAATAGATAATTTATTTATCTCCAGACCTCATAGGAGAGATTGATACGATGAGAACAACTGTGGCTGGGTGCGATGGCTCACACCTGTAATCCCAGCCCTTTGGGAGGCCAAAGTGAACAGATCACTTGAGGTCAGGAGTTCAAGACCAGCCTGGCCAACATGGCAAACCCCCATCTCTACTACAAATATAAAAATTAGCCAGGTGTGGTGGTACATGCCGGTAATTCTTGCTACTTGGGTGGCTGAGGCATAAAAATTGCTTGAACCTGGGAGGCGGAGGTTGCACTGAGCCAAGATCGCACCACACCACTGTACCCCAGCCTGGGCAACAGAGCAAGACTGTCTCAAAAAAAAAAAAAATCCTCTTGTGTCAATCCATTTTGCAGCAATAAATGAAAAAACTGAGACCTAAAGATTGTATATGCCCGGGCAACATAGCAAGACCCCATCTCTAAAATAAGTTTTAAAATTAGCCAGATGTGGCAGCATACCCATGTAGCTCCAGCTACTCTGGAAGCTGAGGCAGGAAGATCACTTGAGCCCAGCAGCTTGGGCTGCAATGAGGTATGATCTCACTGCTGCACTCCAGCCTGGGTGGCAGAGCGAGACCTTGTCTCCAAAAAAAAAAAAAAAAAAAAAAAAGAGAGAGAGAGAGATCTGAAAACTGTATAGTCAGTGGTCAGTCATAGGTAAGGGATTCCCATTCTGGAGGATATATATCTGATAGAGGCAGAGATGCAGAACCCTCCCCCAGAACGGGTGGTTTGGGGAATTCTCTTTCAGGAAAGAAAATTGAACATGAACCCTAACACTGCCCAAAGTCCAGCAATAGTGCTCCTCCCCGCTCCACCAGCAACTCCTGACATGCATACAAGAAAATGGCTACTTTTAAAAGCGCTTATTTTGAAATGCAAAAATTACCCAGGTGTGGTAGTTCGCGACTGTAATCCCAGCTACTCAGGAGGCTGAGGCACGAAAATTGCTTGAACTGGGAGGAAGTTGCAGTGAGTTGAGATTGTGCCACTGCACTCCAGCCTGGGTGACAGAGCAAGACTCAATCTCAAGAAAAGAAAAGAAAAAGGCTTATTTTGATAATCAGGGAAAATATGTGACAGTTAGAAATCATGAATATGGCACAATGACAGCATGGATTTGCACATCATGAGAAGATGAGGAGAAATACAGAAAAGTAGTGCTTAAAAAATATTCCTAATGGCTAAGAGTATATAGCCTTCTACCTTACAGGAGCAGAGTTAGCCAAACACTGAAAATTATCCCAAGGAAAGAGAAGAGAAACTTTGAAAAGAGAGTAAGAGACCTCGGGGCTGTTCCTCCTTTCATGTCTCCTGTTGTGTGTCCCTGGCCGCCCTTCTGTAGCCAGGTTCGGGGGCTGGGCTGACCCTGTGTTTTCTCTCTTGAAGGCAGTGTGCGCTGGCAGCCCTCCGTGACGTCCGGCGGTTCCTTAGTGAGGAGGGGGGACATGTGGCGGTGAGTGTGACACCCTGGTGACAGCTGGGATGACATATGGGAGCCCACTCACATCTGTGCCTTTGCTCATCTGGAGGGGAGGCAGGGTGTGTATGCCCCAGATGCTGTGGGTGCCAGCCCTTGGGGGAAAGTCTGCAGCAGCTATGCAGGAGGAAGCCAGAGGCTGGATGTGGGCCAGGAGTTTCCCTCTGGGAAGGTAGTGGCTGCATTTGACCCTGCAGGACTTCCCTCTGAATACTTGTATTGTTGACCACCCCAGAAGTTACAGGTATCAGGTTGCCTAAGTCTTTAGTAAATGTGATTTCTCCTGGTGTGGGTAGGGAGAGTCCTGTTCAGCATTACTGGTAATTGCAGGAACCTATTGAATCCTGGGTTAAGGGGATTCCACCTGTGTGTGCCCCCCCACAGTCAGATGGAAGGGCGGAACAGGGCTGAGCTGGGGTGTCCTTTTTCATCTTGGAGTCATGCCCTCTGGAGTTCTCTGTCCCCAGCTCCAATCTGTAGCACAGGCATCGCCCTTCTCTCTCCTGGGTTGAATATTCTACCTGTAGATCCCATATCATCCTCTCCTTGACTTACTGATTTGTTTCATTGAAGCACATCCTCCAGTAACTTCCTCAGAAAGGTGCTTCTGGAGGTAAATTGTATGAGATCTTGCATATCTAAAATGTCTTTTTTTGTTGTTGTTTTTTTTTTGAAATGGAGTTTTACTCTGTCCCCCGGACTGGAGTGCAGCACACTGGAGTACAGTGGCACGATCTCAGCTCACTGCAACCTCCTCTTCCTGAGTTCTAGCGATTCTCCTGCCTCAGCCTCCTGAGTAACTGGGATTACAGGTGCCCGCCACCACGTGTGGCTGATCTTTGTATTTTTAAGAGAGATGGGGTTTCACCGTGTTGGTCAGGCTGGTCTTGAACTCCTGAACTGAGATGATCCACCCACCTCAGCCTCCCAAAGTGCTGGGATTACAGGCATGAACCACCATGCCCAGCTGAAATATCTTTTTTTAATCCTCTGATTTGATGATTGGGTATAGAATTCTAGGTGGAAAGTGCTTTTCCCTTAGGACTTTTCCACTGTAATGTCTTACGGCTTCTAGTGTGGCTGTGGAGAACTCACACGTCATTCTGATTTGCTGATCTTCCTAAAAGATTCATCTCTTCGAGGGAGCTGGGAGTTTCTCATGTGCCTTCCTCTTGGGAGGCCTTTAGGGTCTTCAAGGTGATGTGCTTTGTGGTGGGTCTTCTCTCCTCTACCATACATGGTCCTAGGGGGTCCCTTTTCATCATAACACTTGTTCTCCAGGTCAGGGAAATTGTCATATAGTATTTCTTTGATAAATCACTTCTGCCCCTTTCTGGCAACTCACTCCATCCCTGCTCCCATTTTCTAAGCTGCTTTTTCTAGAACTCCTGGTGGCGGCATGCTAGCTTGATTATAATTTTATCTTTTTTCCCCTTATTTTTTCTTCTTTGTCTTTTTTGCTTTAAGAGAGACTTCTTCAACATTATCATACAAGTATATGGGTGGTGTTGTTTTCCTTGAGACGTGGTCTTGCTCTCTTGTCCAGGCTGGAGTGTAGTGGCTCAGATAGCTCACTGCAGCCTGTCTCCTGGGCTCAAGTGATCCTCTCACCTCAGCCTTCTGAGTAGCTGGGACTATAGGCACATGCCACCATGCCTGGCTCATTATTGTATTTTTCATAGAGACAGGGTTTCACCATGTTACCCAGGCTGGTCTCAAGCAATTTGTCTGCCCCAGCCTCCGAAAGTGCTGCTGGGATTACAGGCGTGAGTTGCCACGTCTGGCCCAAGTTCCTTTTTTGGTTTGTTTGATTTCATTTCTGTTTTTCTTGTTAGAGGTTTTGCTGGAGTGTCCAGTGAGCCCTGGTTGGATGCCCTTTTTAAAAAAGTAATCTGGGCTGACATGATGGTTCATGCCTATAATCCCAGCACTTTGGGAGGCCAAGGCAGAAAGATCGCTTGAGCCCAAGAGTTTGAGACCATCCTGGGCAACATAGCAAGATTTGTCTCTACAGACACTTTTAAAAATTAGCCACGTATGGTGGTACATGCCTGTATTCCCAGCTACTTGGGAGGCTGAGGTGAAGGAATAACGTAGCCCAGGAGATTGAGGCTGCAGTGAACTGTGATTGCCCCCGCTACACTCCAGCCTGGGCAACAGAGCAAGACCCTGTTTCAAAAAAAATTTTTTTTGAATAAAAACAAAAAATGATGCTGTAAGTCAGGTGTGGTGGTACATACCTTAGTCCCAGCCACTCAGGAGGCTAAGTTTAGGGGATCTCTTGAGCCCAGGAGCTCAAGGCTGCATATAATCTTGCCTGTGAATAGCCACTGCACTCCAGCCCAGGCAACACAATGAGACTCCATCTCTGAAAAAAAAAACCAAAAACTTAAAAAATAAAAAGGCAATGCTGTTAAAAAACTGCTTAGATGTGCTGGCAAGGGGGCCACATCCGAGGATGCTTGTGCAGGCCCCAGGTACTTCGCAAAGAGCTCCAGATGGGTCAGTGCCCAGCCAGATGGGGCTGGGAAGGGGGCCTGGGCCTCCAGCTCTTCTTTGTCAGCCAGCCAGTCCTCCTGTTTCCTCTCCAGCGTTGTCCCTTTTCTTAATGGTGCCGGTGCACACTCCTGAGTGCTCTGGTTGGCAAGCACCTGTGCGCGCTTTCCTACCTGGCTCTGAGTTCATCACCACGGGTCTCCCTGACAGAATTGTGTTGGCGTCTCCATCTCCCGTCCTCTCCTCTTTTTCTCTTTATCCTTCTGTTCCCATTTTACTTTGGAGTCAGGATGGAGTAGAAAGAAACATAGGTTCAGTTCTTCAGGTTTAACTGGTTTCACTGGAATTCCTGTTGGTCAAACACAAACTGAGTGCGCACTGTGTGCAGAGCAGCACTGAGTAGGTTCTTCTGTGCCAAGGGTCTGCCCCCCCGCTGGGAGCACAGGCACCTTCTCCTTCCAACTTCCTTGGGGCATCCTCTCTAAGGAAGGGAAGGGCCAGCCCAGCCCTTGCAAGTCTGAAGGAGACTGGCAGCAGCTGGTCCTTCTGAGAAATCCAGTCCCCAGAGAGCCGGTGCTGCAGCCCTCAGGTGCCTCCTGCCTTCCCCAGGGCAAGAGGCTGAGTTAACCCTAATTTGGTCCTAGGTTTTTGATGCCACAAACACCACCCGAGAACGGAGAGTGACCATCTTTAATTTTGGAGAACAGAATGGCTACAAGGTGAGGCCTCCTTGGCTCCTCTCCTTGGCTGAACTGTGGCATGCCCCCGCCCTCCAGGGCTCCTCCCATCGCCTGCTGATGCATGAGAGGCATGGGGCTGGCATGGCTCCTGAGTGTAATTTGGGATGAGAGTGCCTGTCTCCACCTGGGGTTTGCTGCCTAGGGGAAGGAGGTCTTGGTGGGAGAGTCTAGGATAGGGCAGCACCTGCTTTAGCTCCAGACTCTTCGACTCCGCCTGCAACCCCAGAAGCAGGGTTCAGGGCTGCCGGTCAGCATGGGCCTTGGGGAGTGGAGAGCTCCGAGGAGCAAGGCAGGAGGCCCTGAACGTGTCCGTGTTCTTCCCTCCCGCCACCCTGGCGCTTCTGGTCCTGCCACAGACCTTTTTTGTCGAGTCCATCTGTGTGGATCCTGAGGTCATAGCTGCTAACATCGTGGTGAGTGGCGCATCTGACCTTGTCAGAAGGTGATATGTGACAAGGACTTCCCTTTTCGGGTTTTGGCTAACCTTATTTTGATCTTGAAACTTGTGGGGGTAGGGAGGCAGTGTACCCTCAAATGCTGGGTCAGGTGAGCCTCACCTCTGTGGACCACCGTGTAGAAGGCTGGATGGCTGATGGGCAACCCTCCTCCCCTCGTAACCACCTGGACAGTAGGAGAACAGCTTCAGCAGGGGTAGGAGGGTGGGTGGGGGCATGTTTTATATTTCAGAGAAAGAAAGACATTCTTCCTTTCCCCTCCCCCAGTGATCTCAGAAATGGCTATCTGGGTCTGGGGAAATGAGAGTTCAGGGTGGAGAAAGGCTTCCAGGCCTCCCCCTATACTGCAAGGATGAGAGACTTCAATCCCAGGACCCTCAGTGATACCCTCTCAGCACTAGTGCGAGAACTCAGACCAGGGAGCTGCTGGACTAGTCATGGGACTAGCCCCCAGCTCAGCTTCCAGCCTCAGGTCTCTGCCCTGGTCTCGGGCCCAACCTCCACAGCCCCTATCCAGCAGTCTCAGTGCTCTCTGGCCCCTGATCCTGATATATCCTTGCTCTGTGCCTGGCTCCGGCAGCAAGTGAAATTGGGCAGCCCTGACTATGTCAACCGTGACAGTGACGAGGCCACGGAGGACTTCATGAGGCGCATTGAGTGCTATCAGAATTCCTATGAGTCACTGGATGAGGACCTGGATAGGTGAGTGAGGGCAGCGCCGTGCCCTGCAGCTGCGATGGCGGGTGGCAGGGGTTGAACTTGGCTGCCTCCTGTGGCTCCCCATGGTGGTGGCTGGGGGACCAAAAAGCAGAGATGGTTTGACCTTTTTTGTTTATTTCCTTGGGGCAGAAATTTTTGGCCAGAGGTGACTTGCACAACACCTGTTACCTCATCTGAAAAGTCAGGATTTTATACCATTTCATCATGAAATCAAGCCAAATGTCTTTTTTTTTTTTGAGATGAAGTTTCCCTCTTGCTGCCCAGGCTGGAATGCAATGGCGTGGTCTCAGCTCACTACAACCTTCTACCTTCCTGATTCAAGCGATTCTCCTGCCTCAGCCTCCCGAGTAGCTGGGATTACAGATGCCTGCCACAACGCCCTGCTAATTTTTGTATTTTTGGTAGAGATGGTATTTCACCATGTTGGCCAGGCGGGTCTCGAACTCATGATCTCAAATGATCCTCCCACCTCAGCCTCCCAAAGTGCTGGGATTACAGGTGTGAGTTACTGCACTGGCCCAAGCTGAATTTCTATGCAGGGGGTCTTGGTGCAGGGGTTGGCAAATATTTTCTGTCAAAGATTAGAGAGTAAATATTTTATTTAGACTTTAGAGGATGTACAGTCTCTGTTGCAGGCACTCGGCTCTGCTGTCACTGTATAAATGCAACATAGATAATATGTAAATCAATGGGCAGAGCTGTGTTTCAGTAAAACTTTATAAAAACAGCCCACGGCTGAATTTGACTGACTGGCCATAGTTCACCAAATTCCATCTTATAGAACACATGGGGCAGTGGTTGAGTAAATAATAATTTAGCCCTTGGTAAAGTATTGCAGTTGTCATTATAACTCACCATAATGGGGAGACATGGGAAAATATAACACTGCATTAAGTGAAAAGGCTGGAATATAAACTTGTGCTTGGGTTCTGTAATTCTATAAGAATGTATGATACAGGCCAGGCAGAGTGGCTCATGCCTGTGATCCCAGCACTTTGGGAGGCTGAGCCAGGAGGATTGCTTGAGCCCAGGATTTTGAGACCAGCTTTGTCAACATGGTGAAACCCTGTCTCTACAGAAAATGCAAAAATTAGCCAGGCGTGGTGGCACGTGCCTGTACTCCCAGCTACTTGGGAGGCTGGGGTGGGAGAATCACCTAAGCCCAGGTAGATCAAGGCTGCAGAGGTCGCAGTGAGTTGTGATTATAGCACTGCACTCCAGCCCAGTCTCAAAAAAAAAAAAAAAAAAGAATATGTAATGCACATGAACCAAGAAATGCAAGCAACTGTGAGATGAATGCTTTTGAGGTGTGCACAGAGCAGTGTCCTCAGCTGGGTTCTGGAGCCAGTGCAGGCCGGGCCTGAGCTGAATGGCACCTGCTGTCTGGGCCTCTCTGGCTTTCATGGTCCCCCCAGGACAGCATTTCTCCTCGTGGTTCTGTGACATGATCCATTTGTCTGGAGCGGCTCCTGTTGGACTTGTCAGTAAGCATTGCTCTTGCTTTTATTGGTGATGTCATCATGACACCCCTAAACCAAGGTCCCAAGATGCAGACAGTGAGAGGCCATCTGAGAATATCCAGAGGCTCTCAGGCTGAACCAGAGCGTACCCTGCACCCTCACACCGAGAGACAGATCAGTGCACTCTCCCAGCTACAGCGCCACATGGGTCCAGAGCGGGGCAAGTGGCTGAGCTGGGTTTTTCGGCTGCTGCCACTGGCACCATCCTCCTGTCCCCCTGTGCTTCCTGTCTCATCCACCAGCTACCCAGGGTGGGGTGTGGCGGCCGCTCGGCACACACGGATGACCTGGACTGGGTTCTAGCGGGAGGAGGTCACTGGGGAAGGAAAGGCCAGGTCCCTGGACGGCTGACCAGGAAGAGTGGGAGTGTGGAGCGTTTGCCAGCTACTCCCAGGTCAACAAGCCTGGGGTTCAACTTACAGACAGTTCATTGAGAGCTCAGAGGTAGGGAAGGAGAGGGGGGCCCCAGGGGCACATGAGCAGCGGTGAAGTCATGATGTGGTATGGCGGACACCCCACTTTGGATGTCACCTTTTAGAAGCATGATGAGTGACAAGCACCTCCCCTCCCCCACAGCGTTTGCCTGTGTGTCACGTGCGCTGTGTTGCTCCCACCTCACCCCCATCACTCGAACACCAGCTAACCGTCCTGAGGGTTGTAATCTCTGGTGGTCAGAGGTGCAAGGCCTTGCAGCTGGACTCTGTGGCTGGCCAGACATGCCCTGAGAGGATCCTGGCCACGCTCACAGGCCTCTTTCTACCTTCTCCCTGGAAAGGGACTTGTCCTATATCAAGATCATGGATGTGGGCCAGAGCTACGTGGTGAACCGTGTGGCTGACCACATCCAGAGCCGCATCGTCTATTACCTCATGAACATCCACGTGACCCCCCGCTCCATCTACCTCTGCCGGCATGGGGAAAGCGAGCTCAACCTCAAGGGCCGGATTGGCGGGGACCCAGGACTGTCCCCCCGGGGCAGGGAGGTCAGTGCATGTGTGCGTGCATGTGCACACGGGCCTGTGTTTGTCCCTCTGCATGGCTGGGTATATGCATGTGTGTGTGCGCTGGGGCTGGGCTCCCACTCTTTTAATGTGCAGTTGAGGTGAATGACCATTCAGTCTAGAATCTTCCCATCATGTAGGGAAGGTCACCAAGCACCAGGAAAATGCCTGGATCTCTGGTCTCCATGTGAGCTGTCACACGCTGAGCCCCTTTCATCAGAGGCATGCCACCCTCAGAGGGATCTGAGTCCATGCAGTGTGGCAGATAGGTATGCCACAGTCCAGGGGAGGTAGTGAGGCCTCAGTGGTCACCTAGCACAGGGCACATGGTTGCGAGGAAGCAGTGGCCCTGATGAGTCACAGCTGGCACTATGCTTCTGTGCTCAGGGCCAGGGAGGGTGCACAAGAACAGCACTTGTGGGTATGTGTGTCATCGACAAGTTAGTTCATGCTTTTTACCAAACCTATAGTGAGTGTTCAAGGCAGGGATGATCTCATGAACCCTGTGGCTCTGGGATGCTTTAAGGGCAGACCAGGACCTGTGGGTCTGAGTTTGCTTATGATGTGTTTCAGTTTGCTAGGAGTCTAGCCCAGTTCATCAGTGACCAGAACATCAAGGATCTGAAGGTCTGGACCAGCCAGATGAAGAGGACAATCCAGACTGCCGAAGCGCTGGGTGTGCCCTATGAGCAGTGGAAGGTCCTCAACGAGATCGATGCGGTAGTTACCATCCCTCCCTCCCCGTCCACCTCCCAGACACCTGCTTTCCAGACAGTCATGATGATAGTGCTGAGGGGCAGGGAACACTTTATTCTTACATTCGGCATTGTTTTTCTATTTCTCCCTCCCTCTCTTTTGCATTTAACTGTCTAGACCAACCAGTTTATTTTGATTCTCTGACAAAAGCCTTAAATCTGTTCCTTTTCTCAGTTAACTCTTTTATCGATAACCATCTATCTATCCTTTTCCTGCTGATTTATTTGACTTACTTTTATTTATATTTTTCCTTCTCTCTCTCTCTCTTTTTTTTGTTTTTGAGACAGAGTCTTGCTCTGTCACCAGGCGCCAGGTTGGAGTACAGTGGTGCGACCTCAGCTCATTGCAACCTCTGCCTCCTGGATTCAAGCAATTCTTCTGCCTCAGCCTCTCGAGTAGCTGGGACTACAGGCGTGCACCACTACATCTAGCTAATTATTGTATTTTTTAGTAGAGACAGGGTTTCACCATGTTGTCCATGATGTTCTTGATCTCTTCACCTTGTGATCCGCCCACCTCGGCCTCCCAAAGTACTTGGATTACAGGTGTGAGCCACCGAGCCTAGCCTTCTCACTCTTTTTTTTTTTGGTGCAGTGGTGTGATCACGCTTCACTGCAACCTCCACCTCCCAGACTCAAGCCATCTTCCCACCTCATCCTCCTGAGTAGCTGGGACACAAGTGTGCACTACCACACCCTGCCACTTTTTTCTTTTTATTGAGACCCAGTCTTGCTCTGTCACCCAGGCTGGAATGCAGTGGCACGATCTCAGCTCATTGCAACCTCCACCTCCTGAGTTCAAGCGATTCTCCTGCCTCAGCCTCCTGTGTAGCTGGGATTACAGGCATGCACCACTATGCTCAGCTAATTTTTGGTATTTTTAGTAGAGATGAGGTTTTACCATGTTGGCCAGGCTGGTCTTGAACTCCTGACCTCAGGTGATCTGCCCACCTCAGCCTCCCAAAGTGCTGGGATTACAGGCATGAGCCACCATGCCCAGTCTACCCACGCCTGGCCTACTTTTTAAATTTTTTTGTAGAGATGGGTTTCACCATGTTGCCCAGGCTGAGCCACCATGCCTGGCCTTTATATTGAGTTCTTACATATAATTTATATCTGTTCATGCACTGGTATCACACTGTTTTAATTATGGTAGCTTTTTACTATGTTTATTGGTCATTTGGATTTTTTTTTTTTTGAGGTCTTTTGTTTTCCCTTTTCTCTATTGGATTGTCTATCTTTTTCTTGTAGATTTTTAGGAGTTTTAGGTATATTTTCTGGAGCTGATGTATGGCGGTGATTTTTGATTAAGAGCTGGACATGTTCTATGAAGACTTATGGAGATTATTTGAGCTCTACTTAATGTTGTCTTTCTCCAGAGGATTTATTTTTGCTTCTGGTGGAGAGCTAAGTGCAGGTCACCTTGGCCTAGTCAGGGATGGAGCTGTCCCGGAGCTCTAATGTGATCTCTGTGGAGGCCCTGTGACTTTCAGGTTCCCCTCCTTCCTGGGGTATAGCCTTTAAGGTTCTGACTGAAAAACTAGTGGGTCTTAAGCTTCTACTTTTTGGTCCCTCAGCCCAAGATTGCTGACAGCTGTGCGAAAGGTCTCTCCTTTCTGCTTGGCTTCTCATTCCTTCAGCTGCCACTTTTGAATTGGCAAAACAAAGGAAAAAGTGATGCCATGTATTGGGTGTACCTCTTTGGGCTTCACTTTGCCCAACATCATGGCCTTTTGCATCCGCCCTGCCTTTGTAACTCTGCGACGATGCTGAGCAGATTGAGGCATTTTCCTTTCTGGCTTTTCCAGTTGCTCTTACTGGATTGTTGGTCGGAAACAAGCTAGTCCATCATTGTCTGAAGCAGAAGTCTCCACTAGGATCAGCTCTGAGTCTTAGAAAGATCATCCCCAGCAACTAGCTGGTATAGAGAATGGTTTTGTTGGGGCAGTAGGCAGAGAGGCTGAGGAAGGGAGAGTACTTGGGGGTGCGTGCAGTGGCCGGGTAAGGTAATCACATCTGGAACTTGGGTGGTTACAGAGGGAGAGGAATGGATGGATGTGAGGGATGTTTATTCATTTATCCATCACATATGAGCCTACCATCTGCCAGCACCTGGGCCAGTTTCTGGAGCCTGATCTTGGTAGAGAAGTGATAGAGCCTATAAAAAGGGGAGAAGTGGCCAGCATGAACCTATCTGTAAACAAATGTGCTGTCACCCAGGCCTTGTCCTTCCATTTCTAGAGCGCAGGCAGAGTAGATATAGCATCGTTCTTAAGGGCCCTAGGATTTTTAGAATGGTAAATAAGCCAACCTCTGCTGGCTGCAGACTTTTCTGCAGCTTCCTCACCTCTCTCAGCCTTCATAGAATTGAAGAGAGTTAGGGCTTTGCTTTGGATTAGGCCTTGGCTTAAGGGAGTGTTGTGGCTGGTATGATCTTCATCCAGACCACTCAGACTTACTTCCTGTCAGCAATAAGGCTGTTTCACTTTCGTATGATTTGTAAGTTCATGAGAATGTTACTTTAAATTTCTTTTATTTATTTAGAGAGAAACAGGAGAAGGAGAGAGAAAGAAACAGCTAACTCTCACACTGAGTGAGAGAATCCAGAAAGATGGAATCCAGGAGAGGAAAACAGCTTCCACACTGAGTGGAAGGGAATAGAGAGAGATGGAGTTTAGGAGGGGAAGACAGGCTTCCTTGAGAGAGTGTGGGAGGGGACTCCAGAGGGGAGATCCAGGAGAGAGAAAAACAGCTTCCATGAGAGCGTTCGTGGAAGAGGATCCAAACATGGAGTCCCGAGAATGTCACTTTAAATTTCTTTCAAGCCCAGGTGCTGTGGCTCACGCCCATAATCCCAGCACTTTGGGAGGCTGAAGCGGGCAGATCACTTGAGGCCAGGAGTTGGAGACCAGCCTGGCCAACATGGTGAAATCCCATCTCTACCGAAAATATACAAATTAGCCAGGAGTGGTGGTGCGTCCCTGT
>CAUYQU010083156.1:0-12394 GCA_963574635.1 Cheracebus regulus
TACCATCTCACATCAGTTAGAATGGTGATCATTAAAAAGTCAGGAGACAACAAATGCTGGAGAGAATGTGGAGAAATAGGAATGTTTTTACAATGTTGGTGGGAGTGTAAATTAGTTCAACCATTGTGGAAGACAGTGTGGTGATCCCTCAAGGACCTAGAAATAGAAATTCCATTTGACCCAGCAATCCCATTACTGGGTATATATCCAAAGGATTATAAATCATTATATTATAATTTGATCCCAAATGTCCATCAAAGATAGACTGGATAAAGAAAATGTGGCACATATACATCATGGAATACTATGCAGCCACAAAAAAGGACAACTTTATGTCCTTTGCAGGGACATGGGTGAAGCTAGAAACCATCATTCTCAGCAAACTGACACAAGAACAGAAAACCAAAAACCACATGTTCTCACTCATAAGTGGGTGTTGAACAATGAGAACACATGGACACAGGGAGGGGAACATCATACACTGGAGCCTGTTGGGGGATGGGAGAGCTAGGGGAGGGATAGCAGGGGGTGGGGGGCCAGGGGAGGGATAAAATGAGGAGAAATGCCTAATATAGATGATGGGGTGATGGATGTGGCAAACCACCATGGCATGTGTATACCTATGTAACAAACCTGCAAGTTCTGCACATGTACACCAGAACTTAAAGTATAATAATAAAACAATAATAATTTTTAAAAAAGAATGTAAATGAGGGACCATCTATACTGGGCCTTGTTTTTTTTTTTTAATCCAGTCTTATAATGTCTGACTTTCTAATTGAAACATTTCGTATGTTTGTATTTAAAGCAATTACTGATATGGTTGGGTATAAATCTCCAAATATTAAGCTTTTTTGGATCAATTTCTATTTTTGTTTCTTCTTTCCCGCTGTCTTTGGGATGAATCGAAATTTTTTATTACTTTAGTTTTAAAAGGAATTTTAAAAAAGAATTAGTCTTTTAGATTTGCCCATATATTTACTGTTCCTGGAGGTTTCCATTCCTTTATAAAATTCCAAATTTCCCATTAGCCCAAAAAACATCTTTTAGAATTTTTATGGAACATATCTGCTGGTGATAAATTTATTCAATTTCAGTATGTTTGAAAATGCCTTTATTTCACTTTTGCTGAAAAAAATTTCTTTAGCTCAAATGTCCTAGGTTGGCTGTTTTCTTTTACCTTTTCTCAGCACTTTAAATATGTCATTTAATTGTCTTTTGGCTTCCATCATTCTTATAATCATTTCTTTATCTTTTTTTCTCATTACTTTAAAGATTTCATTTTATTTTTAGTTTGAAGTTGATAACTATGACGTTGTTAGGAATTTTTTCTTGTATTTGCCCTATATGGGTTCACCAGTCTTCTTAAATATGTGAGGTATGTATGTCTTTTATCAATTTTGAAAAATTCACAGAAATTATCTTTTCAAATATTGCTTTTTCCTTCTTTTTTATTATCAAAAAAGGATTTATTGAAACAATGCTCTACTACAGGAAGATGAACTTTACTTTTTATTATTTTTATTTATTTCAGTAGCTTTAGGAGTTCAAATGGTTTTTGGCTACATGAATGAATTGTATAGTGATGAAGTCTGGCATTTTAGTGTACCCATCTGAGGTAGGTAGATTGTATCCTATAAGTAGCTTTTTATACCTCCTCCTTCCCATCCTTCCCTCTTCTGAGTCACCAATGTCCATTGTATAACTTTGCATGCCTTTGTGTACCCATGGCTTAGCTCCCACTTATAAATGAAAACATGTGGTCTGTGCTTTTCCATTTCTGAATTACTGCACTTAGAATAATGGCCTCCATTTCCATTCAAGTTGCTGCAAAAGAACTTATTCTTTCATATGGCTGAATAGTATTCCATGGTATATATACTTCATTTTCTTTATCCTCTCACTGAGTGATGGGCACTTAGGTTGGTTCCATATCTTTGCAACTGTGAATTATGCTGTGATAAACATACATGTGCAGACGTCTTTTTGATATAATACTTTTTTTTTTTTCCCTTTGGGTTTCCCTTTGGGCAGATACCCAGTTGTGAGATTACTGAAGCAAATGGTAGATCTACTTTTAGTTTTTTCAGAAATCTTCAAACTCTTTTCCAAAGATGTTGTACTAATTTACATTTCTATCAACAATGTATAAGAGTTCACTTTTTACCACATCCATGCCAACATCTATTGTTTTTTGATTCTTTAATAATGGCCGTCCTAGCTGGGTTAAAGTGATATCTCATTGTGCTTTTATTTTGCATCTTTCTGATGATTAATGATGTTGGCATTTTTTTTTTCATATTTTTTTTCGGCCATTTGTATATCTTTTTTTGAGAAATGTCTGTTCATGTCATTTGCCCACTTTCAAGATGGAATAATTTGTTTTTTTCTTGCTGATTTGTTTGAGTTCCTTGTAGATTCTGGATATTTGTTCTTTGTTGGATGCATAGTTTACAAATATTTTCTCCCATTCTGTAGGTTATCTGTTTACTTTGATGATTATTTCTTTTGCAGTGCAGAAGCTTTTTATTTTAATTAGGTCACACTTATTTATTTTTGTTTTTGTTGCATTTGCATTTGGGTTCTTCATTATAAATTCTTTGGGTATATCAGTGTCCAGAACAGTTCTTACTAGGTTTTCTTCCAGCTATTTATGGTTTTAGTTCTTAGAACGAAGTCTTTAATACCTTTTAAGTTAATTTCTGCATATGGTAAAAGAGAGGAATCCAGTTTCATTCTTCTACGTATGGCTGTCCAATTTTCCTACCACCATGTATTGAACAGGGTGTCCTTTCCCCTGTTTGTACTTTTGTGTGCTTTATTGAAGATGAGTTGGTTGTAAATATTTGGTTTTATTTCTGGGTCCTCTATTCTGTATCATTAGTCTATGTATCTACTTTTATACCAGTAACGTGCTGTTTTGGTTCCTATAGCCTTATAGTATAATTCAAAGTCAGGTAATGTGATGCCTCCAGGTTTGTTCGTTTTTCTTAGGATTGCTTTGGCTATTTGGGCTCTTTCTTGTCTTTTCCTAATTATGTGAAGAATGACATTGGTATTTTGACAAAAAATTGCATTGAGTCTCTAGATTGCTTTGGGCAGTATGGTCATTTTCATGGTATTGCTTCTTCTAATCCACGAGAACATGGAATGTATTTTCATTTGTTTGTGTCATCTATGATTTCTTTCAGTCGTGTTTTATAGTTCTCTTTGTAGAGATCTTTCCCCTCTTTAGGTTAAGTATTATCATTACATTCAATAGCAAAAACCACAATTAATCTTGAACCAACCTAATATAGTGCTAATTTTTTTTTGTAGCTTTTGTAAAAGGGATTGAGTTCTTGATTTGATTCTCAACTTGGTCATCGTTGGTGTATGGCAGTGATACTGATTTTTGTTCCTTGATTTTGTAACCTGAGACTTTACTGAATTCATTTATCAAATCTCAGAATCTTTTGAAAGAGTCGTTAGGGATTTTTAAATATAAGGCCATATTGTTGGCAAACAGAGATAGTTCGACTTCCTCTTTTCTAATTTGAATGCTCTTTATTCATTTTTCTTTTTTCCTTTTCTTCTTTTTTTTTTTTTTTTGTCTGATTGCTCTGCTAGGACTTCCTTTTATCCAATTCTCTTTTTCTAGAACTCTAATTACATGTATATTAATGTTAGATCATTTGACAGTGTCTTTAATGTCTTGTTCTTTTCTTTTTTAAAAAAATTCTCTATGTGCTTGATTTTAAATAGTTTATTTTGAGCTGTCTTTAACACTGACTTATTCAATGATACCTTAATTTCATATACTGTAGAGTTTTAGAAAGTTAATTTGTTTTTGTTTTTTTTTTTTTAGGAAATTCCATTTCGCTGCTTAAGTTGTTCATAGTTTTATCCATTTGTTCATCTTTTCCTCTATTTTATTTAACATTTATAATAGTAATTTTAATATGTCTGTGAATTCCAACCTCTGGGTCGTCTATAGGTTTGCTTCTATTATTTTCTTGATTACAAGTAATGTTTACTGGCTTCTTTGGGTAAATTAATTTTTTGTTTTTTAACTTTATGGTGGGCATTGTGTAAAAAGATGTGTAGATACTGAAATATATGTATTTCCCTCTAGGTAGGGCACACTTTTCCCTCTACTAGGCAGTATGTTTGAAGGCCAGTTGCTTGTCTCATCAGAAATTGAGTTGGGATGAGGATGGCTTCCAGTTTTAGGTGGCTTCAGTTCTCATCTATTTTCCAACATATTGATAATAAAATATATTTGCTTTTTATTACAGCTGTTATCTCCATTTGACTTGGGGATCTAGTTCTTATGAAACTATGGAGATCTTCTACCTTTCCATGAGTACCCTAACTTTACCTACAGCCCAGCATTCATTAAAAGTCTTCTAGGTAAAGCCTGGATATGCTTTTGGGGGATCCTCTGGATTCTAATGTATCACTCATCCTAATTTGGCTTTTAGAAACTCTGTTGGATTTTCCTTTCTCTTGGAAGAAGAAACCCTCTTATGACACAATCATTTACCCATCCCAAACTCAGCAAATGTCACCAGAGAGAAAAAGGCTCTTCCCTATCTGGAGTTAATTTAATTCTTCCACACTTTCAGACTTCTTCACACCATTAAACTTATTTATGTATTTATTTTTTATCCATCTCCCCTCACCCCTACTACTTGTTACAGTGACAGGTGCGGTCTATCACAATCTTTTATATCATAATCCATAACAGAACTCATCTAAATTATTTGTAGTCTTTGTGAAAACAATGAAAATTAGATGTCATCATCTTTACTTACAGATTAAAATTAATCTTAGAGAGGGTCACTTGCCTAACAACATCTTACTTGTTAGCAACAGAGTGAGAATTTCAATGCAGGTTGAACTCTCTATGCCTCTAGAATATGTACACACTTCTTTTTCCCAACCTGCCCCCTTTACTATTTCTTTTGTAAGTGTAGTGCTGCAAAGTGATTCAGAAAAAAAGAGGTATTTTGTGGTCAAATCAATCTAAGAAATATTGTAGGCTATTTCCCCTCCGTAAGTTCACAATATCCATCAGCATGTTAAAAGTCCTACAGTAAACAATTTAAACAGAATGTTTTCTAAACTTATTTGACCTCAAGAGTTCTCCCAACCTCAGCAAATAAAACCTATTAACAGTCTACAGAACTAGAGTTATGTGGAGTACATTTTGTAAAAAAGCAGTACTACATTATTCTGCCTCCCAGATTCTACTGGTTATACTATTCTAAAAGGTCATCTCTACATTATTTAATAATAATTCACCAAGGAATTTGACAAAAACTTCAGTGCTAAATTTGATTAATTTTATCATTCCATTTAACTTAATATTTAAAATAAATCTATTTTGTCATGATTTTTTTTAAAAAAAAGAAAATGGTAAATGTAAGAGAATAAACAGCATAATAAGGTACATTCTTATTTCAAATATATTCTCTTACCTAAATTATGAAATGAGTTGTTCTACCCATATCAGTAATTAATCATTTTGTCACACATAAAAATACTATTTTAAAAGTATTTTCATATCAAAATGACAAGGAAGGTCAAGAACTGAAAAATTTGTAAGTCTTTATCCAGAAGTAATAAAAACAGAAGTTTTTTCACCACAAGGTAGATGTATTAGATGTCACTACCTTGCATTGAAGCTTTTACGTGGATTTGACTATCAAGGTTAAAGTAAAACCTGTAAAATACGTATTTTGCAGGAAATGTGTTAGAATATGTTCATTTGGTGAAGACTCATGGAAGAAAGTTTCTTATGAACTAACAAGCTGGCCTCCACTGGATCTTCTGGAATTTTCTACTAAATTTTAAAGTAAATGAAGATTCATGATCTTCTTTGAGGCAGAAGGAGTCTTTTGTGTGGTTTGAAGGCATCATGGCTATTTATGGCTACGATCTGCTTAAGTGGTAAAGTTCAGTGTATTGAACACAGATGTACCAAGTAATTGCTATGTCCCAGAACATGGTGATATACTCCCTGATCCCAAATTCCAAAAGTTTTCTGAGGAACATGTGACTATCCTTGACTAAGAAGCCTCGTTACATTGATCTTCCCCATGTTACATTAATAAATGCTGATAAATGATGCCTGTTATAAGGAATATAAAAACACAACTTTTACCTTAGAAAAATACAGTCATCTGTCAGATACCCATAATCTCAATTTAATCACTTATCTTGGTCAGTCTTGTTTCATCTATACCTCTTCCTACATCCCATCAACCCTAGCCCTTTCCCCTCAAATGGATTCAAAATGATTCTCTAAAAACGTTTTATTGGGCTTTCTTGTTTAATAAACCTTTTATTTTGGAAGCATTTTAGATTTACAAAAAAATTATGAAGATAGTATAGAGAGTTCCCAGATACCCCGTAGCCAGTTTCTCCTATGATTAACATTTTATAGTAGTGTGGTATATTTGCCACAATTGATGAATGTTAATGTTAATACATTATTATAATTAGAGTCTATGCTTTATGCAGATTCCCTTAGTTTAAAAAAAATCTAATATCCATGTTTTGTCCTGGGAACCAATCCAGAATACCACATTATATCTAGTTGTCACGTATCCTTGAACTGATCTTGGCAGTGTATTTTCTCAGACTTTCCCCGTTTTTTATAATCTTGACAGTTTTGAGGAATACCAGTCAGATATTTTTGTAAAATACCCCTTAATTGGAAATTTTCTGATTTTTTTTCATGTTCAGATCAAACTTTGGGGGTTTGGACAGGATGATTACAGAGGTAAAGTGCCATTCTCCTCATGTCATATCAATGGTACATACTATCAGCATGACTTGTCACTGTTGATGTTAACCTTGATCACTTGTCCGTTTCTTCACTGCAAAGCTGTTCTTTTCCCCCTATTTCCATATAGTACTCTTTGGAAGGAAATCATTATGTGGAGTCCACGCTAAAAGAGTGAGAAATAAAGCTCTCCTTTTTAAGGTGAACTATTAACATAAATTATTTTGAATTCTTCTATCAGGAAATTTGTTATTCTCCTGCATTTATCTACTTATTTAATCACTCATTTATTTATATCAGTATGTACTCATGGATAGTTATTTTATATCTTGGATTATAAATACTATTTATTTTGTTGCTTAAATTGTTCCCTCTTTGGCCATTGGGAACACTTAAAGTTGATTTCTGCGTCCCTTTGACATACTGTCATCATTGGAAGTTTTTGTTTGTTTATCTTTTGAGCATTTCCTTAACTGTGATTCAGGTTCATCTTTTATATTATTTCTCACCCAGTTCTAGAATCAGTCATTTCTGGATCCTTTTATTGGAAAATGATACTAGAAACTATGATCTGGGTTCTTCTAGGTATGCTCATTGCTGCTGGGATAATCACTGCTTCAAGAACCTCTCAGCTGACAGAGCAAGAAAACATATGCATATATCCACGTACCTGCAAGTATTTCTACATGTATATAGAAACATATGTATTATATATGTATGTATATAGAATCAGTTACATATACATATAGCATTTATAATACATATATATCAATTACATGTAGAAATATATATGGATTTCACGTAGAAATACTTATGAACTATATATAGAATTCATACTGATATCTCCAACTCTAGTTTATTACCACACAGATCATTCTAGATTTTTCCCCTTGCTTGTCTGTAACCTCTCATCCAACAGTCAGAATCCTGGCTCCCACCATCTGCCATCCATTTACACAGCTGTTTAATTCCAATATACATATACAGAGGTTTCACAATTGTTAACCCATATTCCCATGTGAAACAGCCCTATCAACTAAAATGTAGTCCCTATATATCATTCCTTTTGTCTTTAGTCTTAGACTCTGTTCATTCCTAAAGTTACTTACATTGGTACCTTATTCTTCCACTCTTCTAAAGATTTATAAAATAAAAAAAGCACAAAACCTATAATAACAAAATAAAAACAATTCATAATGCCATTTTCACCTCATCAGATTAACATGAATTCCTTAATATCATCAAATATTTATTTGATATTAAATTTTTTTCCATTATCTTATAAATGTTTTACTTTATTGTTAGGTTGTTTGAGTCACAATATAAACAAGTGTCACCTATTGAATTTGGCTGATATAAGTATCTTTTAATCTTCAGGTTTTTTGCTTTCATTTTTATCTTGCCATATATATTTTGAAGAAATGGTTTGTCCTACAAAATTTTCCACATTCTTTGCTATTATTTAACATCTTTCTTCATTCTCTGCAATTTCTATATTTGGTATTCCTTTTATATATGCCTCCTGTAATCTTGTATTTAGATCCAAAAGCCTAAGCCAATTTGATGAAAGGGGGAGGGTGATAATATTTCATAGGCAGTATCATGTATTTATGACATTATGTCAAGAAGCACATAGTGTCTACCTATGTTTCTTTAACTGACTAATGATTTAAGATTGTCAGTCTGACTTTTTAAATAAAGTTATCCATAAGCCTTTTACCTAAATGTTTTAGCAACCATTTATGATTCTTGCTTAGACCCATTATTGCATTGGGGCTTAAAAAATGGATATACCGAAGAAAAAAAAATACCTTGGAATACAGCTAACAAGGCGAGTGAAAGATGTTTACAAGGAGAACTACAAAACACCATTCAAAGACATAAGTGATGACAAATGGAAAAACATTCCATGCTCAAGGATAGGAAGAATCAATATCATGAAAATGGCCATACTGCTCAAAGCAATTAATAGATTCACTGCTATTCCTATTACACTACCATTGAGATTCTTCAGAGAACTAGAAAAAAACTATTTAAAAATTAATATAAAACCAAAAAAGAGCTTGAATAGCCAAGGCAATCCTAAGCCAAAAGAACAAAACAGGAGGTATCACACTACCTGACTTCAAACTATACTACAGGACTACAGTAATCAAAACAGGATGGTACTAGTACAAACACACACACAAAGACCAATGGAAAAGAATAGAGAACCCAGAAATAAGACTACACACCTACTGATCTTTGACAAATCTGACAAAAACAAGCAATGGGGAAAGGATTCCCTATTTAACAAGTGACACTAGGATAACTGGCTAGTCATACACAAAACATGGAAGCTAGACCCCTTCCTTTCACAAAACACAAAAATCCACTTAAGATGGATTAAAGACTTAAATGTAAAACTCAACACTATAAAAACCCTAGAAGACAACTGAGGGAATGCCATTCTGGACATAGGAACAGGCAAAGATTTCATGATGAAAACACTGAAGCAATTGCAACAAAAGCAAAAACTGACAAATGGGATCTAAAAAACTAAAGAGTTTCTGCATAGCAAAGGAAGCATTGATAGAGTGAAGAGACAACCTACAAAACAAGACAATTTTTGCTAATTATATGATATGGTTCGGTTCTGTGTCCCCACCCAAATCTCATCTTGAATTGTATTCCCACAATTCACACATATTGTGGAAGGAATCTGGTGGGAGATAATATGAATCATGGGGGCCATTTTCCCCATACTGTTCTCATGGTAGTGAATAAGTCTCATGAGACTTGCTGGTTTTATCAGGGATTTCTACTTTTGCATCTTCCTCATTTTTCTCTTGCTGCCGCCAAGTAAGAAGTGCCTTTCACCTCCCCCCATAATTCTGAGGCCTTCCCAGCCATGTGGAAATGTAAGTTCAATTAACCCTCTTTTTCCTTCCCAGTCTTGGATATGTCTTTATCAGCAGCATGAAAACAGACTAATAGAGTAAATTGGTACCAGGACTGGGGTGTTGCTGAAAAGATACCTGAAAGTGTGGAAGCCACTTTGGAACTGGATAAGACAGAGGTTGGAACAGTTTGGAGGGCTCAGAAGAAGACAGGAAAATGTGGGAAAGTTTGGAATTTCCTAGAGACTTGTTGAGTTGAATGACTTTGCCCAAAATGTTGATAGCGATATGGACAGTAAGGTCCAGGCTGAGATGGTCTCAGATGGAGATGAGGAATTTGTTGGGAACTGGAGCAAAGGTAACTCTTGTTATGTTTTAGCAAAGAGATTGGTGGCATTTGCCCCTGACCTAAAGATTTGTGGAAATTTGAACTTCAGAGAGATGATTTAGGGTATCTGGTGGAAGAAATTTCCAAGCAGAAAAGTATACAACATGTGACTTGGGTGCTGTGAAAAGTGTTCAATTTTAAAAGGGAAACAGAACACAAAAGTTTGAAAAATTTGCAGCTTGACAATGGGATAGAAAAGAAAATCCCATTTTCTGAGGAGAAATTCAAGCTGGCTGCAGAAATTTGCATAAGTAACCAGGAGCCAAATGTTAATCTCCAAGACAACGGGGAAAATGTCTCTAGGGCATGCCAGCAGTCTTCTCAGCAGCCCCTCCCATCACAGGCCCGGAGGCCTAGGAGGAAAAAGTGGTTTTGTGGGCTGGACCCAGGGTCCCTGTGCTGTGTGTAGCCTAAGGACTTGGTGCCCTGCATCCCAGGCACTCCAGCAATGGCTGAAAAGGGCCCACATAGAGCTTGGGCCATAGCTTCAGATGGTGCGAGCCCCAAGCCTTGGCAATTTCCATGTGGTATTGTGCCTGTGGGTGCACAGAAGTCAAGAATTGAGGTTTGGGAAACTTTGCCTGCATTTCAGAAGATGTATGCCTGGATGCCCAGGCAGAAGTTTGCTGCAGGAGTGGGGTCCTGATAGAGAACCTCTGCTGAGGCAATGCAAAAGGCAAATGTGGGATCAGAGCCTCCTTGCAGAGTCCCTACAGGGGCACCAGCTAGTGGAACTGTGAGAAAAGGGCTACCATCCCCAGAGTGCTAGATCCATTGACAACTTGCACTGTGTACCTGAAAAAACTGCAGGCATTCAATGCTAGCCTGTGAAAGCAGCCAGGAGGGAGGCTATACCCTGCAAAGCCACAGGGGTGGAGCTTCCCAGGCTATGGGAACCCACCTCTTGCATCAGTGTGACCTGGATATAAGACATGGGGTCAAAGGAGATCATTTTGGAGCTTTAAAATTTGACTACCCCACTGGATTTCAGACTTGCATGGGCCCTGTAACCCCTTTGTTTTGGCCAATTTCTCCCATTTGGAATGGCTGCATTTACTTAAGACCTGGACCCCTATTCTATCTAGAAAGTAACTAGTTTGCTTTTGTTTTTATGGGCTCATAGGCAGAAGGGACTTGCCTTATCTCAGATCAGACTTTGGACTGTGGACTTCTGGGTTAATGCTGAAATGAATCAAGACTTTGGGGGACTGTTGGGAAGGCATGATTGGTTTTGAAATGTGAGGACATAAGATTTGGAGGGGCCAGGACAGATGATACGATTTGGCTCTGTGTCCCCACCCAGTGCTCATCTTGTATTGTACTCTCATAATTCCCACATATTGTGGGAGGGACCTGGTGGAAGATAATTTGAATCATGGGAGTGGTTTCCCCCATACTATTCTCATTGTAGGAATAAGTCTCATGAAATCTGATGGTTTTATCAGGAGTTTCTGTTTTTGCATCTTCCTCATTTTTCCCTTGCTGCTGTCATGTAAAAGCACCTTTCTCCTCCTACCATGATTCTGAGGCCTCCCCAGCCGTACAAAACTCTAAGTCCAATTAAACCTCTTTTTCTTCTCAGTCTTGGATATGTCTTTATCAGCAGCATGAAAACAGACTAATACACTATGCATCTGACAAAGGTCTAATATATCCAGCATCCATAAGGAACTTAAATTTACAAGAAAAAAACAACCCCATTAAAAAGTGGGAAAGGACAATATCAGACACTTTTCAAAAGAAGACATACATGCGGCCAACCAGCATATGAAAAAAAGCTCAACATGACTGATCATTAAAGAAATGCAAATCAAAACCGTAATGAGATATCTCCCACACCAGTTAGAATGGCTACTATTAAAAAGTCAAAAAACAATAGATGCTGGAGAAGTTGCAGAGAAAGGAACTTACACTGTTGGTGGGAGTGTAAATTAGTTCAATCATTGTGGAAGACAGTCTGACAATTCCATGAAGACCTAAAAACAGAAATATCATTTAACTCAGCAATCCTGTTACTGGGTAATACCCAAAGGAATATAAATCATTCTATTACAAAGACACATACTCGCATATGTTCATTATAGCACTATTTACAATAGCAAAACATGGAATCAACCTAAATGCTTGCCAATGGTAGACTGGATAAAAAAATGTGATACATATACATCATAGAATACTATAGAGACATAAAAAGAATGACATGAGTAGAGCTGCAGGCCATTATCCTTAGCAAACTAATGCAGGAAGAGAAAATCAAATACCACGTTCTCACTTATAAATGGAGGTTAAATGATGTAAACACATGGACACAGAGAAAGGAACAATACACATTGGGGCTTTTCAGAGGGTGAAGAG
>CAUYQU010083161.1:0-82382 GCA_963574635.1 Cheracebus regulus
ACACACACACACACACACACACAGGGGCATTCCTATCCACCAATAACAGACAGAGAGGCAAATCATGAGAGAACTCCCATTCACAATTGCTACAAAGGGAATAAAATACCTAGGAATACAACTAACAAAAGATGTGAAGGACCTCTTCAAGGAGAACTATAAACCACTGCTCAAGGAAATAACAGAGGATACAAACAGCTGGAAAAGCATTCCACGCTCATGGTTAGAAACACTCAATATCATGAAAATGGCCACACTGCCCAAAGCAATTTGTAGATTCAATGCTATCCCCATCAAGCTACCATTGACCTTCTTCACAGAACTAGAAAATAATCACTTAAACTTCATATGGAACCAAAAAAGAGTCCACATAGCCAAGACAATCCTAAGCAAAAAGAACAAAGCTGGAGGCATCACACTATCTGACTTCAAACTATACTATAAGGCTACAGTAATCAAAACAGCATGGTATCAGTACCAAAACAGAGATATAGACAAACGGAACAACAGAGGCCTTGGAAGTAATGCCACACACCTACAATCATCTGATCTTTGACAAACCTGACAAAAACAAGCAATGGGGAAAGGATTCACTGTTTAATAAATGGTGTTGGAAAAACTGGCTAGCGGTGTGCAGAAAGCTAAAACTGGACCTCTTCCTTACACCTTATACAAAAATTAACTCCAGATGGATTAAAGATTTAAACATAGACCTAAAACCATAAAAACCCTAGAAGAAAACCTAGGCAATACCATTCAGGACATACTCATAGGTGAGGACTTCATTAATAAAACATCAAAAGCCAATACAGACAAATGGGGTCTAATTAAACTCCAGAGCTTCTGCACAGGAAAATAAATAATCATTAGAGTGAACCAGCAACCAACAGAATGGGAAAAAGTTTTGCAAGCTACCCATCTGATGAAAGGCTAATATCCAGAATTTACAAAGAACTTAAACAAATTTACAAGAAAAAACCAAACATCTCCATCCAAAAGTGGGTGGAGGATATGAACAGGCAGTTTTCAAAACAAGACATTTATGCGGCCAATGAACATATGAAAAAATGCTCATCATCACTCGTGATTAGAGAAATGCAAATCAAAACCACATTGAGATACCATCTCACATCATTTAGAATGGTGATCATTAAAAAATCTAGAGACAGATGCTGGAGAGGATGTTGAGAAATTGGAATGCTTTTACACTGCTGGTGGGAGTGTAAATTAGTGCAACCATTGTGGAAGACAATGTGGTAATTCCTCAAGGGTCAAGAAATAGAAATTCCATTTGACCCAGCAATCCCATTATTGGGTATATACCCAAAGGATTACAAATCATTCCGTTTTAAATACATATGCACACGTATGTTCATTGCAGCACTGTTTACATAGCAAAGGCTTGGAACCAACCCAAATGCCCATCAGAGATAGACTAGATAAAGAAAATGTGGCACATGTACACCGTGGAATACTATGCAGCCATAAAAAGAATGAGTTCATGTCCTTTGCAGGGACATGAATGAATCCAGAAATCATCATTCTCAGGAAACTGACACAAGAACAGAAAACCAAACACTTACATTCTCACTCATAAGTGGGTGTTGAACAATGAGAGCACATGTACACAGGGAGGGGAACATCACACACTGGGGTCTGTTGGGGGGTAGGGGGCTAAGAGAACGATATCAGGGGGTGGGGAGGTTAGGGAAGGATAAAATCAAGAGAAATACCTAATGTAGGTGAAGGGGGGATGGAGGCAGCAAACCACCATGGCATGTGTATACCAATGTAACAAACCTGCAAGATCTGCAAATGTACCCCAGAACTTAAAGTATAATAACAAGAAAATATTAAGAATAAGTGAGCAGAGACCTGGAATTTCCCTAATTGCAAAAGTGGAGTAGTTTTTCTTTGAGGGCAAATGCCAATCATCCCAGTTTATCCACATAGGGCCACTTCAGTTTCATAAGAAACAAACCACCCCACCCAACCCCATCACTATGTAGGTTTGCAATGTATAGGGGTAGAGTGTAAATGGAAATTATTTCAGCCCCTTTATAAATTAACCCAGAGGTGTTATAGCTAGAAGGTCATCTCCCTCTATTTATGTATTCCTTCTCCATCTGCAATGAATCCTGTGGGCCAAAAGCTTTTGTCCCTCTTTATTAAATTTATTTATACATTTTATTTTTTATTGTCCTTTTATGAGGATCTTAAAGGAAGAAAAATTTGTATTTAGTCTGCTACTATGAGCCAGAAACCACACGCTAATTTTTAAAATAAATTGTATTGTATTTTAAAAACAAAAATATACTAATTGAAGAAAATGTATAATACTTAGAAACATGTAAATAAGAAAATAACCATCAACAATGATCTCATCATTGATAATAATGATATTAGGTGTTTCTCCCCCCAAAATACATCTCTTATTACTTCTATACCTACATCTCTAGTAGACTTTTGTGTCCTACTTTGAAAATAGCATCGAATGGTAAAAATTTTTTATGTAAATAACTATCACTCATAAATAAATGTTAAAGAACACATATTTCTCCATTTTCTGCCTGTATATACTATTCTCTCATGGTGGCAATTGGAATTCTTATCTTCCTCATCATTATTATAAACAATGCTATAATGATAATGATGTACATAAATCTTTACTTACATCTGTAATTATTTCCTTAGGATTTTATCTTAAAGTAAAACTTATGAATTAAAGGCTATAAAAATATTAAAAATATATAAATAGTAAAAGTTCACAATTTGTGTGCCAAATTGCTTTCCAAAAATGGTTCCATCACCCGTATAGAAGAAGGCTTCTCTCACTAATAATTTTATAGAACATAGTTTTAAAGTTTTTAAATCTTTCCAGCTTTATAGATAGAAATTACATCTAGTTTTACTTGTTTTTCCTTTGATTATTAATGCGGCTTAAGCTTATTCTTTTTAATTCATTTTTTTTCTTTTATGAATTATCTGCTTGGATCTTTTGCTAAATTCTTGCAATCATGAAATTTAATAGTTGCATTTTGAACTTTGCAGCAAACAAATTAAAAATTAGTTCACTATTGAAAATATGTACATATTAATAGTTCATTTTAGAAATGTTCTAGTGTATAGCCTGGCTAAAATGTTCAAATTTTAAGTTTTCTGTGGATATTTTTATCATCTCCATATGGTATGTGTGTTGATAACATTTTAAAAGTAAATAATAAATAACAGAAACATAAAGAAACAAATAGCAAGAATTGTAATAGATTTTTGGTCAGGAAAAATAAGTGGAAGACAACTAGAAAGAATGTAAAAAAAATGTGGTATCTAGCACAGTGTTTGGCTGGGGAGGCTGTCACTCCACAAATATTTAGAATGAATGAATCAGGAAATTATGACCAAGCAGAGTACTACAGAGTCAGCTAGTGATAACATCAACTTGTTCTTTCATTATTTTCTGCAATTTGATAAGTAAATAAAGTAAATCAGAAATTCTTCCATTGTTTCAGTTTTTCTGTATGGCTGAAAATAATCACATCTTCAATATAAAGAATTTCTTAGCTGGTATTGTCAAAAATGGTTTAAACTCTTCAAAATAGAGTTGGACGGATATAAGTGGTTCTTATCAAGTTATAATAATGGAGAGATCATTAAATTCACATTCAAGGCAGATACATTGCAAAATTAGTGTTTCTTTAAATAGCAGGTGGTTTGGTTGTTTCTATAGCAATAGTAACAATCTTCAAAATGTTTTAAAATAATTCTCTTTTTGGCAAGAATCCTTTTTTCCAAAAACTTATAATTGTAAAAACAATATAAGAATTGCATTAAAGATAATTTTAGGAAAAAGAAACAAGATTTTTGAGAGGCACAGCTGTTGTTAATTTATGTTGCATTTTTCTTAACCATTAACGGATATATATTTGTTAGAGGCTATTGCAATGCTAAAATTTGGTGAAATGTTTAATACATTTTCAGTGAATTTGAGCTTTATGTGCAAAAAGTAAATAAAAATGAGACTATGCATAATGAATTTCAATTGTCCATTCAGATGTCTAAATTCATTATCTGAACCTTTTTTGAGGTAAGGAGTTTGAGACTAGCCTTGCCAACATGGTGAAACTCTGTCTCTCCTAAAAATACAAATATTAGTTGGGCATGGTGAAATCCTCCCTGTAATCCCAGCTACACAGGAGTCTGAGGCAGGAGAATTGCTTGAACCTAGGAAGCAGAGATTGCAGTGAGCCAAGATCACACCACTGCACTCCAGTTGGGCAACAGAGAAAGACTACATCTCAAAAATATATATAGATGTTGGTGAGAAAGGGACAATGATACTTCCATAGCAGGAATATTAAGTATAAGGAAACAGCAAACATAGAGCTCCTATCTTTGTTGAGATGAGGATACCATCCATTTGAAAATGAGGAGATATGATCTTATTAATAACACTGGAACCTCTGAATGGAGTCATGCATGAAGCAAGAACCACTCCAGGTACTTTCTTATTAAATGGGCCAAAATATCTCTTTTTTCAGCCTAAGTTAATTTGGGTTGGGCTTCTGTTTCTTGTTAAATAATAATGTCCTGATGACTTGTATAGACACTGTCTGAGTATATAACATCCATCTTCAAGTAAAACTAACAAAAACCAATCTAAATCCTCCTAACATAGTGTAGATTTGTGTAGAATGCTGCAGCAAGTGCAGAGAATCTCAGCTAGGTAGAGTAATTTGTATTAAGGCATTGAGGTAAGAGAGATATCAGGGCACATTAAGAAAATGAACAGTTAACAAAATTTGCAGTTTTCTGCTTCATCATGTAAGGGAGCCTGGACGATATCACTTTGTCTTAATAGTAAAAGGCTGTACAAACTGAAAATACACAACTCTTTTTAGATCCATCAGGGAATTGAGATCACAAGATGAACTGCTGTGTTTCAAACTGGAGAGGCAGACAGGTAGACACAGAAAATCACAGTTTTCTGGAGCAGAAACCCAACTATAATTGACAAATTACTGGCAACTCAAGTCTAAGATTTAAAGACTCCAGGGGGCCCAGGCTTGGATTTGTGGGAGGAACACCCTTGTGAGTTTTACGTCTAGAAGTCCTATCAGGTTCTCACAGACCTTACTGGTGAAAAATCCCCTCATGCCTTCAGTTGAGAGAGGGAAAAAAATTGACTATTTTGTAATAGGCCCAGAGCACTCTGATTTTCTCAGCAGGGGCTGAGGAGGTTGGAGAGGGATAACATCAGGAGAAATACTTAATGTAGGTGAAGGGGGGATGGAGGCAGCAAACTACCATGGCATGTGTATACCAATGTAACAAACCTGCAAGATCTGCACATGTACCCCAGAACTTTAAGTATAATTTAAAAAAAAAAAGAAAAGAAAAGAAAAAAAGAATGAGTGAGCAGAGACCTGGAATTTCCCTAATTGCAAAAGTGGAATAGTTTTTCTTTGTGGGCAAATGCCAGTCATCCCAGTTTATCCACATAAAGCCACTTCAGTTTCATTAGAAACAAACCACCCCACCCAAGATCTGCACATGTACCCCAGAACTTAAAGTATAATTAAAAAAGAGGAAAACAAAAGAAAAAAAAAGAATAAGCCCTGACATCAAGAGAAAATAATTTACTAGAGTCTAAACTACTGGGGTTTTACCAGAGCCAAATTCTATCCCAATCTAAACATCCTGTCCCACTTAAAGCTGAGAAGCAGTTGTGAAGGTCATGGCCCCTAGGCACAGGTTTACTAAAAGACAGACCTAATCATAGGACCATAGACTATTTTCTCTCTCTCTCTACCACCACATCACTAAGAGCACTGAGTATATTAACTAGTTTCTTTTATGTGATACATTATGTCCAGCTTTCAATAATCTGTACAAGGCATAATAAAAGCAGAAAACAAAGTTTGAAGGGATAGAGCGAGCATTAGAATCAGACTCATATACCAGGAATGTTGGAATATTCAGACAATGAAATTTTAAAACTATGGTAGATTAGCTAAGGACTCTAATGAAAAAAGTAGACAACATGCAGCAACAACAGGCAGGTAATTTAAGTAGAGAGAAGGAAATCCTAAAAAAAAAAAAAGAAGAAGAAAGCTATAAATGCTAAAAGTCAAAACTACTGTAACAGAAATCAAGAATGCCTTTCGTGGGCTCATTAGTGGACTAATCAAGGCAGAGAAAAAAATCAATGATCTTGAGGATATCTCACTAAAAACTTCAAAATTGACAAAGAGAAAAAACAAACAAAAAAAGAAACCTCAGAACAGAATATAAGAACTATGAGACAACAACAAAAGGTGCAAAATATACATAATGGGAATACCAGGAGAAAAAAGTGAAAGGAACCGTAGAAATATTGAAGAAATAATGACTAAGAATTTCCCCAAAATTAACATCAGGTACCAAACCACAGACCCAAGAAGCTTAGAGAACACCAAGAAGGATAAATGCCAAAACAAAATAATAACTCATTCTTAAGCATACTATATTGAAAGCATAAAAATCAAAGACAAAATCTGCAAAGAAAATAATCTTGAAACAAGCAGACATGAGGGTGAGTGATTTCTATGTGTAGAAGGGCAAGGAGAAGAATTATATCAGTCTTTTTCTCAGAAGCCATGCAAGCAAGAGAAGAACAGGGTGAAATATTTAAAGGGCTGAGAGTAAAAACCCAACAACATAGAAATCTGTATCCTGTGAAATTATCCTTCAAAAGCAAAGGAGAAATAAAGACTTCCTCAGAACAAAAATGAGGGAATTTGTCGGCAGTAGATCTGCCTTGTAAAAAGTTAAAAGAATTTATTCAGAGATTAGGGAAATGATAGAGATCAGAAATGAATCTACATAAAGAAAGAAAAAGCATTTGAGAATGAATAAGAGAGGGTGAAATAAAAATCTTTTTCTTATTCTTAATTGATCTAACATGATATTTTGTTGAGAATAATAGCAACAATATAGTCAATGATTATAGCTTATGAATAAGTAAAATGAATGACAACAGTGACACAAGGAATGAGAGGGAGGAATTAAAAATGATTTGCTATTATTAGGTACTTGTACTATCTGGGAAGCACTATAGTTTTATTTGAAAGTGAACTTGGAATAACAGTTATAGTTGTAAATGTATATTACAAATTCTGGAGTAACCACCAAGAAAAGTTTTTTGAAAAGTATAGCTCATGTGCTAAAAAAGACAGAAAAAGAGTCATATGAAAGAAATCAAAGAAGCAAATGAAATTTTGTGTATAGGAAGTCTTAATATTATCAAGATTTCAGTTTCCAAGCTTGTTATGTAGATCCAACACAATACCAAATAAAATCCTAGCAAGTTACCTTGTGGATATCAACGAACCAATTCTAAATTTTTTATGATGAGGTGAAAGACTGAGAATATTTAAGACAATATTGAAGGAATGAAAGAGTCATAGAACTGAGTAGTGTTTTTATTTTCGTTCAATATTGGAGGGAACTGACTGACACTTCCGCTCTGCAAAAGGCACTGACAAGATAATGGAAAGACAGGACACAGACTGGAGGAAATATTTGTAAAAGACGTATCTAATGGAAGACTATTACCCAAAATATATGAAGAACAATTAAAAATCAAAAATAAGAAATTAACCACATTAAAGAATGGGGAAAATGTCTGAACAGACACTTTACCAAACAGGTTATACAGATAGCAAATAAGCATATGAAAAGATGCTCAACATCCATGTTATTAGGGAATTACAAATTAAAACAATGGCATGATACTACTACTCACCTGTTAGAATGGTCAAAATCCAGAATGCTAACACCAAATGCTGACAAGGATGTGGACCAACAGGAACTCTTAATCATTCTAGTGAGAATGCAAAATGGTAGTCTCTTTAGAAGGCAGTTTGGTGGTTTCTTATGAAACTGAACACATCTTTATCATGCAATCTAATTATTGCTTTCCTTGTTATTTACACAAATTAATTGAAAAGTTATGTATAAAAACCTACATACAAATGTTTATAGCAGCTATATTTATAATTGTCAAAACTTGGAAGCAACCAAGATATCCCTGAATAGATGGCTTACCCAGACAATGGAATGTAATTCAGCATTAAAAAGAAATTGCTAGCAAGACAGAAAAGACATGTAGGAATCTTACATGTATATTAATGTATGAATTAAAACAATCTGATAAGATTACATAGTATATGATTCCAACCATATAACATTCTGGAAATGGCAAAATGATGGAGACAGTAAAAAGATTATTGGTTTCCAGGGGTTAGAGAAAAGGAAGGGATGAATAGGTGGAGCAGAGAGATTTTTAGGGCAGTGAAACTACTCTGTGGGACAGAGATCCTCAACCCCTGGGCCACGGAACAGTACGTATAGTCCATAGCCTGTTAGGAACCAGGCCAGGGGCACACACCAGGAGGTGAGTGACAGGCCGGCGAGGAAAGCTCAGTCTGTATTTACAGGGATCCCCATCGCTCACATTACTGACTGAGCTCTACCTCCTGTCGGATCTGCAGTGGCATTAGATTCTCACACAGGAGCATGGACCCTGTTGTGAACTGTGCACGCAGGGGACCTAGGTTGCGAGCTCCTTATGAGAATCTAGTGCCTGATAATCTGTCACCGTCTCCCATCGCCACCAGACGGACTGCCCACTTGCAAGAAAACAAGCTTAGGACTCCCATGAATTCTACATTATGGTGAGTTATATAAATATTTGTTATATATTACAATGTAATAATAATAAAAATAAAGTGCACAATAAATGTAATGTGCTTGAATCATCCCATACTACCCCACTGCAACCTGGTCTGGGGAAAATTGTCTTCTACGAAATTGGTCCTCGGTGATAAAAAGTTTGCAGACCACTGCTGTATGATACTATTGTGGTGAATATATTGACATTACACATTTGTACATCATTGTAAATTTTTCAAAACATACAGAATGCACACTACCAGGGGTGAACCCTAATATAAACCATGTACTTTGGGAGGTAATGTTTCAATGTAGGTTCCCTGATTGTAACAAATATACCACTCTGGTGCAGGATGTTGATATCTGAGGAGGTTCTTTATGTGTAGAGGCAGGGAATATATGGGAACTCTGTGTACTTTCCATTCAATTTGGCCATGAACCTGAAACTGCTTTAAAGAATAGTCTATTAAAAATTACCTGGAATATAAGACCAGGAATAAGTCATATGAGAAAATTACAGGGCCAAGAATAAAAATCATGCAGTATTCTTGAATGTTGTGATAATATGTTCAAGTTTTAGTCATAATTGGGGGCTGCTTATGTACTTAAAGCAAGGCGATGATATCAACTTATTTGATATGTAGAAAAAATTGCTTTTTTGAATTGTGATCAATTGATTTGATGAGAGTCAGAATAGTGAAAATGAGACCAATTAAGGGAAGACTATTATAATCATCTAGGTAAAATCCATAAGAATATGAATGAAGAATGGCAGATAAAAGGAAAAATTCAAAAAGCACTTAGGAGCTGGAGTAATAGGACTTGGGTTAGTAACATGACAGGGATTGGATGTGGGAGGTGAAGGAACAGGAGGGGATAAGGAAGACGAGGCTGGTCCCACACATCTCAAGGTGCCAGTATCTGAGTCAAAGGCATTCTTTAAAAGTTGTAAATAGAATGATCAGTCTTTCAACTAAAATATGCTCTATTTTCCCATCTTGAAAAATATAGCTTCATAACAATAAATTAACCACAGTGTTAATCGGTGATTATTACATGATGATGTTAGTAAAATATCAAATACAATTCGATAATTTTGTACATGTCTGAGTGTTTTGGTCAGCATCTGTTTCATAATAGCCATCGTTTAAGGAATTAATAACTAAAATGTAATTTTACTTAAAACATATATAATTTAGTATATTTTTAACAAAATTGTAAATATAGTAAGTAAAAGTTGTTGATTATACTTTATGAAGAGTTTTTCCTTCAAAATAATTTAAATTATCTAAGGCCGGGTGCAGTGGCTCATGCCTGTAATCCCAGCACTTTGGGAGGCTGAGGTGGGCGGATCACCTGAGGTCAGGAGTTCAAGACCAGCCTGACGAACATGAAGAAACCGTGGTCTCTTCTAAAAATACAAAATTAGTTGGGTATGGTGGTGCATGCCTGTAATCCCAGCTACTTGAGAGGCTGAGGCAGGAGAATCACTTGAACCTGGGAGGCGGAGGTTGCAGTGAGCTGAGATTCGCCATTGCACTCCAGCTGGGAAACAAGAGCAACAACAAAACATTAAATTGTCTATTATAATTAAAATTTAATATGCAAACTATAATAAAAATCATTTTAAATACAATTTTGACATTCACTATCTGTTTGTTAATGTAAAGAATTGGTATCATGCTTCATGTATTTCCTGTATACCTCTCTATATACAAACATACATGTACTGTTACGTATACAAATCAATATGAATTTTTACTATTGCTGAAAATTCTGCAGTCTTCATTGAGCAGTTATTGGAAATACAATATCAATTATTGAGTACCTCTGGAACTACAAATTGGGATACGAAGAGAACAAGAAAATGGATGCTTGCTGCTAATGGGAAATGATATTTCATCATTCCAAACATTTACTATGGCCATGCTATCTGAGGAAAGATTTGACAAGTTCATTAATTTGTCTTTTCATTTAACTAAGCACATCCACAGCCTGAATCTTCATACCGCTCCACAGCAAGGTCTCTCTGTGAAGTCAGTAGTGATGCAATCCCCACACCTTCCCATCATTAAGAAGTAGTTCCCTTTTGTTGCAAAGTTACCAGAAAAGAGATGAGAAAGAAACATTCTCATGGATTCTAAAGGGTGCTAGTTAGTCAAGAGAAAAAAAAATTGTGGTACAATTTACTTTGTGCTGATGCTGAGTGCCAGATCCAGAGTGACAGAGACGCCCATGCCTTTCTTTATAATTGTGTGTGTGTGTATCTGTGTGTATGTAAGTGTGTATGTATGTATGTGACTCCTCTAAAATGTGTGACTCAGTGCAGGGGTCCCTCTTGCCTCAGTTCAAGGCCACTTGGAGGAAGATTATGACAATTTTAGATTGTGTCTGGGTCACTGGTAGGCTTTCAGAAGGAACAGGGATAATTGTTGCAAGAAGAACAAGTTTAGAAGAAAATTATACGTTCAATTTGGACAAGTTAATTTTGAGATAATGGTGGGATAGCCAAACTGAGAGAGTTAGTTGAGTTAGAATACAGTTCCAGGCTACTGAACATAGGACTGAGTTAACAGTATAGTCTTGAGAATTGTCACATTTGTAGGTTCTAGAGAAAAGGAAGATTTCAAGGCTTTAGCCTCACATTTTCCTCATTTCTCCCAAAGGAGAAATTTGTTTATTAGATACCACACCGAACAGGGTAGATCAGCCAATGAATGAAGTCAATTTGTGTTAAATGGCTAGCACCATTTGAATTTATCTCTCATTTCTCCTCTACTCGTGCGGTTAACTTGTCCTTCCTTACAGTCCTAGAGTCCACTTTGTCTTTTATTTGCATATCCCTGCCTCCTCTGCCATGATGTTGTGGTGTAATAATATTGAAAACCTGCCTTAGATTGAATTGGTGTGTGTCTGAACGTTTAAGTGAAATAGAGAAGGTAACAGATTACATTCCAAAAATCCCAGTGTCTAAGGGTCATAAGCTTTGAGATTTAGAGTCAAAGACAGCCCTTGCTAAAAGCTTCTGTCTGCCATTTGCCATTGTTCACTGAGTGTCAATCTCTGAAATATGGCGCAGTGTAGGTTAAGATTTCAGTACCACTAGATATTTAGTTTATCAAGAGTCGTAAAATGTTACTATATTAAGTGCCAGATATTCTATAGGAATACTCATATTACTTGTATCAATAGTAATAAAAGAACAAAGTCAAATGGTAACAGTTAGACACATGTACAATAAAAAGCTTTTATCCAGTTGGGGTCCTGGTTCCACTTGTCAACACAAATAGGAGCATTCCCTACATATTCCTCACTGCTTTACTTTCTTCATTTAACAATATACTGATGGACAACAGGACTGCAAGTAAATGACATATTCAAAGAATATGTCCCAGTGTATGAAAATGTCAGATTAATATTGCTAAATATTTTTGTTTTTGATAATATTGAAATAAAGATTTTTTTTTGTTTTTAAATTGCATTTTATCAATTATGATGATTGTAAATTGAAAATATTTCTTCTTTATATAATTTATCAATTTTTAGAGGGTTGTTGTGTTATTGTTTTATCTTTAATGCTTTATGTCTTCAAGAAACATATTCTTAGTTTATAATTTGCCACTTACTTCTTTATAAGATTTTCTTTTGCACTTACATTTAATTATTTTGGTACAGGCAATTTTAACAACTTTTTTTCTATAGTTCCTGGGGTGTGTGTCCCATGAAAAACATTATTTCCTACTCTAAAATAATAAATAAATCCACTCATTTATTTATTCTTTGTGACATAATTTTTGCATTTTCCACTTTGATCTGTCTAAAAATTATTGTGATAAAAGTTTGATGTTGAGATACAGATTTATTTATTCCAGATTGCTAGCAGTTATTTCAAACCACTTTAATTAAAAAAAAAAATCTATCTTTTCTCTTACTGGTGTAAAATGTCACATCTCTAAATCTGCACATATGCATTTGCTTCATTTTTGGTCTGTATTCTATTTTTTGGATATGTCTAGTTTTCTCATCCCAAGAAATTTTAAGTGAATAAAAAGCAATAAAGTAGATTTTATATAAATACATATACCTGTACACAAATATATATAACCAGCAAATATTATGTATAGACAATTTGTAGAAGAAATGCAAATGCCTTGTAAATTCAAAATATGCCCAATTTCACTCAGAATCAAAGACATTCAAATTCATATGACTATGACATTCCATTTTTTGCCTCTCATGTTGGCAAAAGTTAAAATGTTTGATTAACACAGGTCCTGGTTCACCATTCATGGAATTAAATTGTCACTTTTTCTTTGATAAAAGACTTGATGGTAACTATCGAACCTGAAATTGCACATAATCTTCAACCCAATGATTTCCTACAGACATACTGGTATCCATTTAAAAAGATAATATACACAATATGTAGCATTATTTGTAGTATCAGGTATCAGAAACAACCAATCAGAAGTATGAAATATTTTTCAGTGAAATATTACATAGAGGCCATGCATGGTATCTTCCAGCTTTAATCCCAGCACCTTGGGGGGCCAAGGCAGGAGGATTGTTTGAGGCCAAAAGTTTGAATCTGCAGAGATCTATGATCACACCACTGCACTCCCCACTGGGTGACAAAGTGAAACCCTTTCTAAAAAAAGATTACATACATTGCAGTGTTATCAGTCTTTAAAATGAGTGTGTTAATATATATTGATGATTTTAAAATAACCTCTGCAGATATACTATAAAATGAAAAATATTTAAAAAGCTTATTAAGCAAATACTGAATAGCTTGTAAGTTAAGATATATGAGTAAGGGTGTACATCTCTTACATGGAAAAAGTATTCACATATATAGCTGCATATGGATACAAACTTTCTGAAATATACAAAACTACTGCAGGTTGATCACTCATGGGATGGAGTTTTTACTTGATTTCTAAGGATAACTGAATAGTCTGTGTGTGTGTGTGTGTGTGTGTGTGTGTGTGTGTGTGTGTGTTTTCTAGCTTTTGAAAATAAAAAGATCACAGAGAAATCAGAGATTGGGAAATTGAATGGTGGAGGTAGCTTTCAGCAGATGGATGCAAGCCAGAAGTGGGATGGTCCTCCTCTAAAGTTGGGCTGCTTAGCAATGGGGCTCTCTTCTGACCTCCCTGGACTAAACTCCCCGTAGTCCTGCTGTAGATGGCCTGCCAGCGTCTGCTGGCTTTTGCTGGTGTTTCCTGCCAGTGTGCTCCTCTCCATATCCAGCTGCTTGTGTGTGTGCCCGCTAGAGTCTCAGGGGGTGTGGTGGGCCAGGGTGATCTTGGAAAATGCAACATTTGGGCATGACAACAAGAGTGCTTGTCCTCACCTAGGTCCATGGGCACAGGCCTGAGGGCAGAGCCCTTGCCAGGACCCTGCCTTTCACTACTCAGTACTTCCCTGCCCCCCTCCCATATCACTCTTTCTCTACAAGTTGCTGAATTCTTCTTCAGTTAAAGCATGCACTGATTGGACCTTCTTTCCTAAATCCAGTTCTCAATGTGTTTCAGAAACACCCTCTCCCCTTCAAGCCTAAGAGTGGTAATGGCTTTCTTCTTTTATGAGTTGTTGCATGCTATTTTCCTAGTTTGTTATCTTAACCCTACGAACACCTCGGCAAATAGTCTCTTCAATAAAATCTCTTCATTTAAACATGAAGACAGGAAGCACACAAAGAAATCTTAGCGAAAAGCCTCAGAGATACAAGTAAAACCATGAAAAAGCATTTACATAGAAGACAATGCAAGGTGAGATTTTGAATGACTAAATATTACATGAGATCATATATGGCAATGGCATCAAATCAATAAAGCAGTGAAATTTGGCTTTCAACATAAGGAGAGCATTGGTGACTTGGTGATCTAATTATAAATAATTTCAGCAGAGGACTGGAGCAGAAGAAATAGACTGAGTTGGTGATTAGTGGCATACCATGTTTAGAAGCTTTAATTAAAAACTCTATTGTATTTATTTCATATAAAACTGGACAATTCAACCAACCCAGTGAATTAGAACACTGCACAGTTAGATTCTTTGTTTTTGTTTTTAACAAAACATAGTGTATTTTCTCATCTTTAAGAAATTACTCTACTATGGAATGTAAAGGCAATAGAGGACAGATTTAAACTATTTTTCTTTTCCTTTTCTTGCAGTGGCATGATCTCAGCTCAATGCAACCTTCACCTCCTGAGTTCAAGTGATTCTCCTGCCTCAGCCTTCTGAGTAGCCGGGATTACAGGTGCACACCACCATGCTCAGCTAATTTTTGTACTTTTAATAGAGACGGGATTTTACCATATTGGTCATGCTGGTCTCGAACTACTGACTTCATGATCCACCCGCCTCAGCCTCCCAAAGCGCTGGGATTACAGGTGTGAGCCACCGTGCCCAGCCTCAACTATTTTTAAGATTTTTCATAAACTACACAGTCACCAACATGGTTCTTAAATTTATTTTCAGAAGGCTTTTGTATAATCAACCCCATTCTCTAATGTATCTCAATCTTGAAACAGTGCCTTTAAAATTCCATTATCTTATAATGGAATTGAAGATCACTCCTCTACCACCTCTCTTAATATGAAATATTAATAACCACCTGCCTTAATATTTTAATAGAAAGATGTCAATATCTAAAAAAACTAACATCATTAGAATAATATCTACATTAGAGTTGATAAATAAAACATAAATAAACAAACTAATGGAACTATCCAGTGTAAATGCTTGCCAGAAAAAGTTTAGTTTAATGGAAAGTCATATATCTTTTGTAATGTTCCTGAGGAGGAATTTTTTGGATAGTATCTCACTTTGTTTAATTGCAGCTGAGTCATGTCAATTTCAATATATTTTTCAATATATCAGTTTAGAAATATAATGTTTTCTGGAAAATGAATCACTAAAAAGAATGTAAAATCAAGGCCTTTACCCACGTCTTATGAAATGCAGACAGGATATTAGATTTTGGCACACGTTTCAGGCATGAGTTAGAAGACAATAGGCATCAATTAATATAAGACCTTTCAAGCATTTTAAATTTCAATGAAGAGCCAATTCTAGTGGTTTTTCTAAAATAAGTATCGACTTTATATTAGTAGCAATTAAAATTATCATCAAATTTAGTTCTGAAGAAAATAATTCACATTCTGGAAAGAGTAATTTTCTATATAACTTGAGCACTAGATCAGAACACTGTTTTTTAACATCCAAGTCACAAAAGCCATGCCTTTTTATGAAACCCAATAGGGCACTGAAATCTGCAGGTAGATCCAGAGATGTGTAAATCACTTGATTGAAATGATACTAAGAGAGTCAGATATAAAGCAGAGCCATGTTCTGTGAGACAGAGAATAAAAATGAAAGTGAAACTGAAGGAAACATCTACTGAATGAGGAAAATAATTTGAGGGTGGCTGATGGTCTGATAATTCTGCTTTGCAATAATCTGTCTACACAATATATCTAGATGTGGCATGGCCAACTGTGTCAAGATAGACAATTTTCTACAAGGATAGAAGTTAAAAACTTTTGGTGGAACATAATTTTCTCTGCCACATTCTGATGAGTTTTCTTTGCAAAGACATGGAAAACAAGGTGATGATTTCCATGGTAGACGGGGTCTAGATGGAAGGAGATTAAGTGACTGGCTCTATGCTTGAGACACAGAAACAGATCCAGAGTAACCAGAAACACTGTGCCACATAATTTATTGTAACATAAGGAAAAGGTAGCTTTTCTTACCTTGGGTCCATGTTTTAATCTCACAGTAGTGCTGATAGTTCTGAGATATTTCTAACTGAGAAATTAACTGGATATTTTTCTCACTAGATGCTTTGGAAGAGAAACAAAGAGAAATGTTTTTCTCTTTGCTTTTTCCAAGATAGCCATAATTTTTATCTCTCTAAGCTCTCTTGAGAATGGGGGAATGTATGATAATTAAATCTCTTTGTTTATCTCTTAAAATAGATAACAATTCAGACATTACTTATAAAGACAGGGTCATCAAAAAGTTTATGTGAAATTGTCCTTAAGTAGCACTGTCCAATAAAATATAATGTGAGCCATACTTGTACTTTTAATTTTTCTCATAGCTGTATTTTTAAAAGTAAAAGTGTGAAAATAATATTAGATTTTAGTTAACTCAATATGTCTAAAATATTGTTTCAAAACATAGTCAGAGTAAAACATTATTAATGCAAGTACTTTAAGTTTTTCCTTTCATATGAAGTGTTTGATTCACAGTGTGTTTTTATCTACCTACAGAATACCTAATTCAGACTGGCTACATTTTCATGGTGCTCAATAGCTATATAGAGCAAATGCTTACTGGATTGGACAGCACCGCTCTTGAGAGTTAGAAGCAGAGAGATTGGGGAGGAGTTAGTCTGACCTGGGAAATGGTGAGGTTCTCAGACTGTGAGAATTAATAGATGGCAGAGATCTGTTCTCCATTTCCCGCAATGTGGCAAGAGTTCAATGGGGGAAGGCTACAGAATGCCTATGGAAGTTGGTCTGTGAACACTGTGGCTGTGAGAGCAGCGATGAAGGTTCTTTATGAATGATACTGGGTTAAAGCTTTAGGGGCATCTCTGTGGTTCACCCGAAAGAACACAGCTCATCCAGGAATTATGAACCAACATTAGGCAATGACATACTCTACACTGTCTCCCATGTTCCTGAAACAAAATTGGCCTCAATAATCTTATAAAATCTTAAGGAGAAATAATGGAGCTCTCCAAATGCTTAGACATTCTGTTATCTTAGTGGCTGAAGACTGCAAGCTAGGATAATTTCATTTAAAATATGGCATTTCTTGCATTTGACTACTTTTGAATAAATTCACACCTGTTTCTTGGGTGTCTACCTCCAAATAAACAATTTTAGACTAAAGCTTCTAAATCGAGTAAGAAGCTTTAGTCTAAAAACACTTCTACTTCAAAACCTACCACTTGTGGCTCAATCTGATGTGACCTAATTTCTGCTTTAATCCCCTGATAAAATTAATTATACTAGTACAAAAAGAGAAGAGTTATTAAAATCAGAAAAAACTTATAATTAGAAATTTATATATGAAGAATACATTTTATGAAACTGTTATCATTTTTTCAACAACAAAATAAAGCTGGTTTATTGAGAATAAATTCTAGATGCCATCTAACTTGATATTTTTATAGTACCAAATGTTTCACTAAAGATTTAGAGTATATTCAGTATACTCTACTCCTGGGGAAATAAGGTTTGCAATAGAGGAAACATAACAAGCAGTTTTCATTTTATATGTTAACTTTAAAGATTTGATAATGGCCATTGTCAGCTCTTCGGGAAGAAAGTACCTGGGGCTACATTCAGATGTTCTGGGGTTGATTAGCAGTATCTGCATTGAGTTCAGGAGACAGACTGGATTGAATCATGCTTCAGATGGATTAGGTTTTGCTTTTACTAGACTAGATTATAAAACTGCATGTATTTTCTGCAAATGTTTTAGATTCTTTTCCTCTAAAAGTTATCTTTGGAGAGGTAGACACACCTTAGACTTAATTCTGCCTCGTTAGACTTGTTTCCGCCTCATTTTAGTGTGCAGCCCCAAATCACTGTTCAAAGACCCTCTCTGACTATCAGAAACAGAGCTGGCATCAGTTAAACGGAAACATGGTGTAGAGGCATGAGAATGGGCTTTAGAATTACTTTGATGTTAATCTTAATTCTGCACACTTAGTTATGTGTCTTTGGAAAAATTGATTTCCTCTTCTGTAAAAGAGGATAACAGTAATACTTGTCTCACAGGAATGTTGTGAAATATTCTTTAATGAGTAAAGCATTTGACATTTGTTGTTTTTAAGTAAATATGCTTTGGGGCCACTATGAAAATTTTAAAGGCAGGGACCTTGACTCATGACTTATGTTTTCTTCCTTTTTTTTTTTTGGATGTATTTGGCATAAGTAATCAATGATGTTAAAGCAAATTAAAGACTTTTAAACTGGAATGTTTTTAAGTTTTACTTTTTGTGCACTTCAAAGCAAAAAGATAAATGTACATTCTTTTTGAATGGATCAAAGTCTAGGCTTTATTAGAGACAAGATACTGAATGACTTCTTTGATTTGCCTCCAGCCCTTTGTTTCTTTGCCACCTACATATAATGGGGGAAAAAAAAACCTGCCCATGAAAGGATTCACTGGTAGTCATCATGCAGTTGTTGTAAAATACAGTTTAGTATTTTATGGCAGCTTAATCTACTTTGCCTTTCATCTGTGCATCTGTGAAAAAATGGTGACAACATGGAAAATACTCTAAATCAAACATATGGAGTGCTGGATACTGCAGCCAAATCCTGTCCCTACCAAACTGTTATTGAGAGTAAGAAATTTCAAGGCTGGTTTGTAGACTAGATGTTTGTAATGTACTCAAATAGCCACTCCCTCAAGTTGAAGATTATTTTTAAAAAGTACCCCCGGAAGAGAAACACAAAGAGTCACTAGATATATTTTTTACTGATCTTATCAAATGTTTATAAAAGAATGAACTTTCAGTAAATCCATATATAAGGATCACACACACAGCATGCATATTTGAGAAGATGTGAACACAAATTTATATGTGTGTATTCAAAATTAAAGAAATTAACGCTCAATTTTGAAATCAGAATAAGCTGATAACACACATTTTCTATTTATTGCAGTGTTTTTTTAATGCTGTGACCTGCCACATGCATATGCATATAAAAGAAAAATGGTGCTCACAAGGTGCGACTAGCAGAAGATGCACAGTGTTTTTTCATCCTGACTATACCATCCACATCTGCAGAGGAAGCTAGTCCCATAGATATGATGTGTAGGGCAACCTTTTGAATTGTGCAATGAAGAAGTACCCGATCTAGAAAGATGTTCCCATCATATGAACTTCAAATAAATAACTTTTGGAGTATTAAATCCAGTTTAATTAAATATAATGAATTCTATTTTTGAAAAATACAGAAAATTACAAAATATACAAAATCATAAAGCAGGAAAATTAACACAAATTATACATACAAACACAACAGAATAATTGAATATGTGATTTTTAGACTTTGATATCGCTTCTTCGGTTGATCAGGAACAGAAATCCAATCAAGTTTAACCAAACACAGTGAAAAGATATAAAAATCCCATAGAAATCCACAAAAGATGAAATACTTGCCCTTAGAAAATGAAGAATTGGAGTAGCTTCAGGTGACCAACAAGCAGATCTTGAGGGCTTTTCTCTAATTTCTCCGACTTCATTTTCACTTACATGTTCCTGCCTTGTCTGCTTTTCTTCTCGTGTTGCTAAACTATGTCTCAGTCTCTCAGTACCTGTAGTTAAATTCCAAATTCCTAGGAAAGAAATTTAATGGATTGGCCTAGCCTATGGGTAGAATTAACTCAGGCCAATGGTTTGTGGGTTACTTAGTCACCTTTGATCAGATATCACAGGAGCACATATCATAGGGAATAATCTTTTCCAGGGATTCTGGCTTAGTAGAGTTAAAATATGAAGGCTAGGTGGATACCATAGGCAAATGATTTTTTTAAAGCATCCTTAGAGGAAGTCGGACTGTTTGGGTCATCATATTATAAGCAAAATCAGTGATTCATGTGCTGAGGGAGTACTTAGGTTACATAAAGAATACTAAAGGAGAAATGAATAGTGTTTTAAGACTGAGATTAAAATTTAAATATATAAAATAATGAAATGGTGCACAATAGGAACAAAGCACAGAGTTTGCTAAGGAAGCAAAACATTTCTTGTAGCAAAACAGTATTTCATGTAGAGGGAAGTAAACAGCATTTTCTAGGAGAAATTAAATATTCTCAGTCCATTAGAAGTGCCTTGAGATTTATGATGAATAGCTTACCTTTATACTTCACAATATTATAAGTTTAATAATTCTATTTATAAAATGAAAAATTTAAACCCTCATGTTTACAACTACTAATGTCATTTAGTTTTATTTGGTTATGGATTCCTTATTGAATGTTTTTCTATTTATTATAGAATGCTTCAAATTTAGAAATATGTAGATTTTCCTGTCTTGAAATTTTTTTTTTTAAGACGGAGTCTTGCTCTCTCACCAGGTTGGAGTGCAGTGGTGTGATCTTGGCTCGCTGCAACCTCTGCCTCCTGGGTTCAATGGATTCCCCTGCATGAGCCTCCTGAGCAGCTGGGACTACAGATACACACCACCACACCCAGGTAATTTTTTTTATGTTTGTATTTTAGTAGAGATGGGGCTTCACTATGTTGGCCAGGATGGTCTCAATCTCCTGACTTCCTGATTCCCCACCTCAGCCTCCCACAGGGCTGGGATTATAGGGGTGAGCCACCGCGCCTGGCCTGTCTTGAAATTAAGCTTTACATTTATGTTACCAACCAGTTTACAACAATGGAAGAAATGGATGAAAACTGATAATACACTTTGTCACTTGAACTTTTCATAATTTACAATTCAATTATGTAGTGATTGATCATCAAGAGTGATGAATTATACCAAATAAGAAAACTCTCTCATTAAGGAATCTTTTAAAAATAGTTTTAAATTAAGTTGGTTTAACCAATCTTCAATATTGACCATAACCAAAATTTATGAGAACATGCTTTTTCACCAAATGGAATATTTTCCATCTAGTTATCCCTTTAGAGTTAGCCATTTAGCTGAACAGATTAAATTTGAAAAATCATAGATGATTTTTCATCCCCAGAAACCAAACTTCTCTTTCTTGTAGTTTCTCTTAACCAGCTTACATACTTTCTCATATGTAACAATTATTTCTATCATCTACGGCCACACATTAGTCAGCTGTTTACACTTTCTTGTGCATTGAGTGGATAAATGAAAGAGAGTACAGACTGGAAAGGTCTACAAAGAACTAAAACAGATATACAAGAAACAAACAAACAACCCCATTCAAAAGTGGGAGAAGGATATGAACAGACACTTTTCAAAAGAAGACAAATATGAGGCCAACAAACATGAAAAAATGCTCATCATCACTGGTCATTAGAGAAAGGCAAATCAAAACCACATTGAGATACCATCTCACACCAGTTAGAACGGTGATCATTAAAAACTCTTGAGACAACAGATGCTGGAGAGGATGTGGAGAAATAGGAACACCCCTACACAGTTGGTAGGAGTGTAAATTAGTTCAACCATTGTGGAAGACAGTGTGGCAATTTCTCAAGGATCTAGAAATAAAAATTCCATTTGACCCAGCAATCCCATTACTGGGTATATACCCAAAGAACTATAAATCGGAGGGTCGGGGAGGGGGAGGGATAACATGAGGAGAAATACCGGATATAGTATGCACCTATGCAACAACCCTGCATGACTTGCACATGTTCCCAGAACCTAAAGTTAAATAAAATAAATAAATAATTTTAAAATAAAAATAAAATATTATAAAGATATTGTTCAAATTGAAGGGCAAATGTTAGGTTCAGCAATTTTCAAACTGTATGTGCATTTAATAAAATCACTATAAATAAAAAATTATATTTCAAAAAAAAGAAAAAAAAAGACTGGAAAGGTAAGTTGAGGCCAGATGTTTTAATGATCTGGGAGACTTTCGTAAGATTTCTGGGCTTGTGATCCTTGAAATGAGTTGTGCTTTTAATCATGTTTTATTGTATTTTAAAACATTATAGGTACAATGGCCTCATTTTATAGATTTGTATTAACAAAGTTTTGGATAAGACTTTGGAAACTATAGGTTGAAGAATTGAGTGATGTTGTAGCACTCCAATATTTAGAAAAAAGCTGTCTTTGATATTTGATAGTGGGAATCAATGGAGATTTTTTTTTTTTTGTCTTGAGACAGAGTCTCCCTCTATCACTCAGGCTGGAGCACAGTGGTGCAATCAGCTCAATGCAACCTCCACCTCCCAGGTTCAAATGACTCTCCCACCTCAGCCTCATGAGAAGCTAAGAAAACAGGCATACGCCACCATGCCCAGCTAATTTATGTATTTTTAGTAGAGATGGGGTTTCACCAATGTTGTTCAGGCTGGTCTCAAACTACTGGCCTTTAGGGATCTGCCTGCCTCAGCCTTTCAAAGTGCTAGGATTATAGGTGTGAGTCCCTGTGCCTGGCCTCAGTGAAGATTTTTGAGCACAGAAGTAAGAGCAAAGATATGCTTTAGAAAGATCACTTTAGAAAATAATGAATTTTAGAAATTTGAAACTTAGCACAGGGAAATAAGTTAGAAGATAGATACAAAAAACTGAGAAAGAGTTCATAAAGGCCCAAGTCAAAACACTGACAATGAGAACTGGAAGAAAGAAGATTCGGTGACAGAACAAAAATTTACTGAGTGTTTGCTACAAATCAGGTATTACTCTAGGTATCGTAGGTACAACAGAAAACAAAACAGAAAAAATAAAACATTTTTATTCTTGTGGCTGTTGTATTTTATTAGTGTGAGATAAAAATAAACACATTAATTAAATATTAATATAAGTAAAAGAGTCTCAAGTACTTTGGAGAAAAAAAAAACAGAGAAGGATAGGGAGTACCTAGTAGACGAAGAGGTTAAGTAAGGTGATTTGGGAAACTTTACTGAGAAAGCAATGCTTCAGACACATTTGAAGGAAATGAGGATTCAAGACATGCAGTTGTCTGGGGCAAGGTTATTCCTGGCAGAGGATAATGTCAGTGGAAATACTGAATCCTGGAAAGGCAAAGGGGGTCACAGCAGCTGGACTGGAGGGAGAAATGGGGAGAATAGTAGAGAATTTAGTCATATGGACCGTGGGATGTCAGATTATTGAGAACTTTGTAAGTTCTTGTAAAAACTTTGGCTTTTGCTCTAATTGCAATAGAAAACCATTGGAAAGTTTTGAGCAGTGGAGAGACACAAAGTGCTTTATGTCTTAATAGAGTCACTCTGACTGCTATGTTGATAGACGATAGGTGTCAGGGGTAAAAAGAGAGAGAGAGTGGTTAGGAGAGTATTGCAATATTCCAGCTGTTGTATCATAATGCTTTCGATCAGTGTGGTGGCAGTGGATGTATTGAGAATTTGTTAGTGTCTGGAAACATTTTGAAGATAGAGACAACAGGATCTTTTGAAATGTGATGTGACATATGAGAAATAAAGAGGATGAAGTGGCTATTAAGTGAGAAGGACAAGCTGCAGGTACAGAAAATAGGGGAGAAGAATATCAGGAGTTCAGTTTTGAACACAGTTAAATTTGAAATGGATATTAGGTCCTCTACGTAGGGATGTTGAGTAGGAATTTGAATCCTACAACTCTGGAGTTTAGGAGAGAGGCCAACCTTGAGACAGAAATTTGGCAGTTCTCAGTTCATAGATGGTATCACCAAAGGAGTAATGTTGACAGAGAAGAGGAGGTATCTAAGGACTAAAACTTGGAGCATTCCAACATTAAGAGGTTAGTAAGATGCAGAGTAACAATTAAAAGAGACTGAGAAGCAGCAGCAGTGAGGTAGGAGAACACTAATAAGTTAGGCTGTCTTTGAAGCCAGCAGAAAAAATAAATCAAAGTTGAGAGAGTAATTAACTGAATCAAATGCTGCTGATAATTCAAACAGGAACTCCAAAACCTGACTTTGGAATCCCAAACAATCTGAAGAATTTTGCTGACATTGGCAGGAAGAGATCCTGTGGGGAGGTGGAAGTGAAAGTCTCACTGAATTGTGTTTAAGAGACAATGGGAGCAAAGGAATTGGAACAGTGAAGAGTTTTGCCTTCCAGGACTCAAGAAGAGCTATCAGATGGGAGAAATATTTGAAAAGATATAAAAGAAAGGCATTTGGTGGTTGCTCACTCCCCTCATAACAAAATTGGTTCATATGTCTACACTGATAACAACATGCTTACATCAAGAGGGTATGAAAAGCTTACATGATGAGACTATCAGTGACAGCAGAACAGGCATGAAAGCTTGAGCAAAAGGAAGGGCTTTTGTTTTTATTGTGATTAAGGGCAGCCTATGATAAGGGTTTCCATGTGCATGGTTTGAACAACTTCTTTCCAGTGGCAAGGGATGAGGAGTGAAGGCTTCCTTATGGGCTTTCCCAGCTGTGGGGCAAGAGGAGAAAAGGGGGAACTGGAATTTGGAAACACAGTGGTCAAATGTTAAAAATGGAGTCAAATTATAACAAAGGAACTTGGTGGAAAATGTTGAGTGAGGTTGTAGAGAAGAGATGAAGTTGGTTGTCTAATTTGAAGCCTGGGAATGCAATATGTTCATGCTGATCAACTAAGATAGGAAACATATAATACAATCAGGTCACATCTAGAAATGCCAGTCCATTCTGGCCGTAAGAAAGAAGCAAGAGGAACAAGGGAAGGAAGGTGAGCAGAAAGTTAAGGTAAAGCAATAAATGTTGACAGTGTGAATTTCGGTATTTGCATCTTGAAGCAATCTTGTCCAGCATCTCAATTTCTCTGCCTTAAAAAAATTGTTCTGGTTTAGCTAGGATTTTTGAAATGTGAGAGACAGAGCCAAAAAATCACTTTCTCTGGAGTCTGCCCTGTCTCTCATTTTTAATTATACTGAATCTTTTGTTGTCAATGTAATCTTTAATAGGATTCAGTAAGTCTTTGTTATGAATCTTCTTGACTTCTAATTTTAGTTCCAACATGTAAATGGTGTGGAAGTCATCTCTGTTGTCCTTACAATAAGAAAAAGAGCTGAAGAAATGAAAACACAGTGACTTTTCTTGACCCCATCAGAGAACTCAAGTTACAGAGCAAATCATCACCTCCAAGTCTGGGGAACATGTGAATTGAGGGCATCACAGACAAAATCCTGCCTACCTGGAGCAGAAGACTCTGGGAGAATAAACTGGAAAAAGCATGAAATGATAATTTTGGTGAGTTGCTGGATGCTGAGTGTAGACTAGCATGAATGTGAGAAACTCATAGGAACTACAATCTGACGAGATCCCCACACTCTCTTGGGTTTTACCTCCAGGGGCCCCATTCACCTCTGAGGTTGAAGAACTAAGAAAGATCCCCTCCTGGCTCTGGTAAGGGCTAGAGAAGACTAATCACTATGAAATATGCCTAGATCATTCTGCATAATAAAGACCTACTCTTCAGTAGAAAGGGCCTTACTCTTACCTCCCTGGAGAGAGGATATTCTTCACACTCTAGCCCCCTCTAGCCTTCCTGCATCAACTGAAGAGAAAAAAAAAGATAAGAAACACTTATGAAGGTCACAGTGCAGTATTCAGGCCTTCTAAAAGCCTGAGAGTTAATCATAAGATTATGGAATATTTCCTTTTCCCCAAATATTACCCCTAGGGAAACAAGGCTTCCCTCTGATAACAGTTCAATATAGCGAAAAAGCTTCAAATTATAGACTCCCTTTGAGAGGGAGTATTTAGGAAACCTAAAAGACAACAGGAGAGGCAAAAACACGCATACTCTAAAAATTTGAAGTCTCTGTCACCTATAACTATAGCAAACATTAAACATAACCAAACTCTTAGCCAGATTCAGATAAATGCCTATTTATTTCAGTCCCTATTATCTGATCACACGTCTGGATTTCAACAAAAATGTCACAAGTCCTGAGAAAGGCAAGAAAAAAAGCACACACAGTATGAAAAGACAAGGCAACATTCAGAACCAAACTCAGATATGACACAGATGTTTGAATTATCAGACTGTACATTTAAAATATCTATGGCTAATGTGTTAAGGGTTCCCATGGAAAAAGTAGACAGCAGGCAAGAACAGATGGATATTATAATCAGAAAGATGGAAACTCTAAGAATAAAAAGGAAATGTTATATGTGAAAACGACAATAAAAGAAATGCATTATGCCTTCTGATGGAATCATCAGTAGAATGAACATAGTGGAGGAAAGATTTAGTGAGCTTGAAGATAGGTCATAAGACACTTCCCAAACTGAAATTCACACACAAAAAAGGAAGAAACACACACACACACACATGCACACACACACACACACACTAGGAGAAAACACTCAAGAATAGTGGGACGGTTTCCCTGAAATTAATGTCAGACATAAAACCAGAGATCCAAGAAGTGCAAAGGACACCAAGCAGGATTAATACCAAAATATCTACACCTAGGTCTATTGTATTCAAATTGAATAAAAGGAAAGGCAAAGGAAAAAAGTTTGAAAGAAGCCAAAGAAAACGAGGTAGGTAGGGGATCTTACTTATAAAGGAACAAGGGTAAGCATTAAATGATACAGGTTAGAACACAGGTCTTCATAAAGACCAACAGAGAAAGAATAAATTAAGATACAATAAAATGATTTATGATGCTTAGAATAAAACAAGCAAGGGGACTGGGTTCAATGTTACAAAAATTTTTAGCAAATGAATTTTAGGAGGAAAGATGTAATTGGTACTTGTTAACGTGCAGCAAGTAACAGACATACTAATTCCAAGTGTAATTAATTGAAGAAATATTATTCTAAATCTAATCATGAAAATTAGAGCAATATAATGGTTTTGATGCCACTCAGTGTTTTCTATATAATGGCCTCAGGGTGGATACCCAAATATATGCTTTGTAGAGATGAGACTTGTTTTGCATTATTTACTGCAGTACTTTTCAGTAGTAAGACTGCTTGGGATATAGCAGGCAGCTACTACATTTTCTTAAATAAAGAGAGCTACCGAAGAATAAACAGATGAGACAGAGAGGAAGGGAGGCCTTCTAAAGCTATTTAGAAGTTTGAATGAACTGGTTCAGTTTTTGATTCTTTGGTGCCTTCATAGATAATGGTGCCATTAGCTGAGAATGGCAAGCAGGAGAAAAGGGGCATGTGAAGGACAATTTAATTTTGGATATCTTAGTTTCAGGTTTCTCAGGGACACACATGCAGTGACATTTAGTAGTTGGCAGAGGTAGAATTGGTAAATGTTAGCATAATGATCCAAGTTGAAGTCCTAGAGAAACATAAAATTAAGTATTATTTAGAGCAGGGGTCTCCAACCCTCGGGCAGGGACCAGTATGGGTCTGAGGCCTGTTTGGAACTGGGAGGAACAGCAGGAGGCGAGCGACAGGCATGCAAGCATTAGTGCCAGGGCTCTACCTCCTGTCAGGCCAGCAGCAGCAGCAGATTCTCATAAAAGCCAAACTCTATTGTGACCTGAGCATACAAGGGATCTAAGTTGTGTGCTCCTTATGAGAATCTAATTAATGCCTGATGATCGAAGGTGGAAGAGTTGCTTCCTGAAACCATCCTCACTTTGCTTTTCTGTGGAAAACTGTCTTCCATGAAACCAGAGCCCCTGGTGCCAAAAAGGTTGGGAACTGGTGATAGAGATGTCTGAAACGTATCTAACCTCTTCCAAATCCACTCATTTATGTTCAACCTCAGCAAACAGTAGCAATCTCCACAAATTTACTCAAGTGAGAAATACAGATGTTAGCTATGATTATGTTTACTCAGAAAATCCGATTCATTAACAAGTCTGGGTTCTAATAACAAGGCACATGGTAAATCTGTTCACTGCTCTCCATTATATTTTTCTCCCCTTTTCAAGGCACTTCCACTCTCACCTTGACTCCTGTGTTAGTTCCCAACTGACCTTGCTGCTTTGAGGTTTGCCTTATTCCTGCCCTTATCTATACCCTCCATGCCCTCCAATGGCTGCACATCATACTTAAAATCCAAACTTCCTACTTGATCTGCTTCTCCTACTTCTCAGACTTCATCTCATACATTTTCCCCCCAGCCATTGATACTCTAGCCTTATTGACTTAAAAAAATGATCAGACATGTTAAGTTTGTTCCTCCCCTATGACTTTTGCACTCATTCCTTATTCTGCCTGAAATGCTCCTTCCAGTCCTTGATCTTGCTGTTAGGTCCTTATCATTCAGAACTTAATATAACTGCCAAACTCATAGAGGCCTTATTTCACTGTCCAATTTAGAGTAGCCAGTCTGTCTTTCACTTTCATATTCCTCTTTTTATTTTTAAAACATTTATATTCACAGCATTAACTACGATATGATATTCTTCTTGTTTGTCTGTATCTCTTCAGTTTTCCACAACAAGAAATATAAAGTTCATGATTTTTATGCTTTCTGATGTCTTGTTCCCTATCTGCACTGCCAAAACAGGGTCAAGTAAATAGTAGATGGTCAAAAAATGTTATTAAATGAATAAGCTTGTTTGAAGAAAACATATTTCATATTAGGTTTGATTTGCTTTTCAAAGTAAGATATTACATCTTACACATCAAAAGTCTCAGATGCCCAATGGATTGCCTTTCATAGAGCACTCAAAGCATAAGCTCATTAATGTATTATTGTAAAGTTTGTATGTTCATTAAAGTATTAGATTATATTCTATACTTCAAATATTCAAATCTCTGTCTCTTTCTCTGTCTCTTCGTCTCTCCCACTCCCTTATCCAAGTGTTAACAGTATTTTTCTCTAGGTATTGGAATTATAGTGGATTTTCTTTCTTTCGGGGAAAGGGCTGAATATCTGTGGAGCAGAAAACTTCTTTGACACATCAGGATCAGAGAATGTCCACCAATTGAAAAAGTAATTTAAGGTAGATTCATAAAAATGTTACATAGTTGCTACTTTATTTCAGATCATGAGTTGCCTTATTAGCATAACTAAGATGTGGTCTGAAGGGTCCTCCATGATGACAAGGACATTCCTACTACTTAGGAAATTCTAAAAATTTAAGAGATTACCTTCCAGGATCCAGGAAATAGTTGGAACTTTCTTGATGCAAGGCCAAATCCATTATTACACAGGTCATAATTACTGTAAGATGCACATCTGAAAGAAGTAACTCTGGCAACAGACACAATGGTCCTATTAGAATCCTAAAGTTCAATTCTTGAGGACCAACAATTCATATGCATCATAGGAAATGAATAATAGAGGGAGAATTTACTCTGTCACAAACTTTCAGGGAAATTGTCAATATACTTCATGTCATTTCAGAAAATGAACATGTTGAAGTCATGAGGATTTTCTGTGGATGTTTTGAACCTTTTAAAATAATTGTGGATTCCTTGGCTTATAAATATACAATTATTAAAATACTTAAAAGGAAACTTTTTAAAGTTTGATATTGTTTGAATGTTTGTGTCTCCATAAAATTTATATTTTGAACTCTTAATTTCCAAGATGGTATTAGGTGGTGGAACTCTTGAAACATGATTATATTATGAAGATGGAGCCCTCAGGAATGGAATTAGTGCCCTTATACAAGAGACCCAAGAAAGCTCATTGGTCCCTTTCACCACATGGGGACACAGCTGGAAAGTATCTTCCATGAATCAGAAAGTGTGCCCTCAGCAGACACTAAATCTGCCAGCACCTTGCTGTTGGACTTCTCTGCCTCCAGAACTGTGATAAATTTCTGTTGTTTATAAGCTGCCTAGTTCATGGTATATGTTTTAGCAGCCCAAATGGACTAAGACAAGTATTAGTAAACAGAATTAAATACTTATGATTTTAAAAGCATTTATTTTTAATTATATGGTAGTGTATCTTTTAAAAATCATTATTTATTGTTATCTTACCTTCCAAATATCAAAATATATACTGTTGGAGGTGGAAAGATCTTCAGAGTTCCTAGCTCCGGCTCTCACTTTTTATATGAGGAAATTGTAAGATGTTAAATAACTTGTTCAATGTCAAACAATTTCTGGCAAAGCCCTCACTGCATTCACAGTTCCTGAGTTCAGTCCAGAGCTCTTTATGTAGAACTGAAAAGGTAAAATGTATGACAATTGCTTATGTCCTAATTGAGAGACAGCATGACACAGGGGAAAAAGCTTCATTTTGGAATCTGGTCTACAGTTATATCTCACCTGCGCCATTACTGGCTAAGTATATTTGGCCACATTGCTTGACTTATTTGAACTACCATTTCTTCCCAGTTAAAAAACACAGCATAAAGAGTTCTTCTCTGAGTATTGTGCTATGTATCTTTTAATTATTAAACATCAAGTTCTTTCAGACTTTCTATATTTCTGTTTGAACTGGAATATAAGATATACATCACTTCAAATCTGAACCCTTCTGATTTCTAAATCCAACCATCTGAGTTCACACTTTGCAGTTCATTGCTTCTTTAACTCTCTAATGGAGACTGTTATTGGATCATTCAAAGGGCTGAAATGAAAGATTTCTATTTTTCTGGAGTGTTTTAAAGTCACTGAGAAAATTCATTGATGCTTAAAACTTTTCAAACATGCTCAAATACCAAGGCAGATTTCTTGTATAAAATATAAAATATATTGAGGTAAAAATACAGACAAGGGGCTAAAAAGGAGGATAACATGATTGTAAGAACTTCTTAAATAGGACTAATGTGAAATAATTGTACTGTTTCAGTTTGCAAAAAAACACTTTAAAATTTTGGTTAAATGCTAAGCTTTCAGTTGAATGTATTTTTTTAAGTGATTTACAAGTAATTTCATTATTTTAAGATCTCACCTGTGGCACACTTCTTTATTTGCCATGTTAGGAACTGTGTAGCAAAACATCTTCTACATATTTCTCTCTTTACATTTCTATCTTATTTGTACAATGGACTTATGGTGTTAAAAGACAACTAGGAATTATGTGCAGTAACTATAGCACAAAATTCTAAACATAATATTTGCAAAAAAATTTATATCATGTGAGTTATGAAATCATTTAGTTTAAAGACATAAGTAAGGTTGACTTGAAAGTACAAACATTTACTTTTGTGTGTGTGCTGGGGACTCTGCTAGGAACTAATATCAAAGTAAGTGAGACATAGCTCCTTACTCATCAAATTCTCAAAGTAGTGCTGGAAAATCATATCTGTCCATTTGCTCTGGGGAGTTTCTTCACTTTTACATAGATACCTAGATGCACATGATTATTAGGGAACTTCCAATTCTAATTGGTGCAGACTATTAGGTGCAAACAATTAGGATTGGAAGGGAAAGGGAAAAGCAAAGGTACTTTTTCAATTTATTTAATATGTGTGGTTGAGAGTTACTCAAAGCCAATATTGCTGTGTATCATGCAATGCTTTCTCTTCTAATATTATTTCACTTTGACAGAAAAGATTGTTTTTTTAAAACCCCAAAAGGGGAAACTAGTTGATACAATAATATGCTACCAAAGTATGATATTTTCAGTTTCCAATTAACTTTGCTTTAAGTTGCCAAAGAACATGTTTTGGGAGTTATCAGAACCCTGAGTAGTGCTCCTAATGACACATTCTACTCAGGTCACATAATTAAAATTTAAGAGATGGTTTCAGGCATGCTCTTTTTCCTGACAGAATGTTATTGAAACCAGGCACATGAAAAGATGTTACCTCTTCTGTTATTTGAAAAAAATAATCAATAAGGATGGAAAAGGGTATAAGTGAGCTACTCTACCCTTTGTTAGAAAGACCACAGACAGTCTGAGATGTGCAATATAACTTTATACCACAAAGGTAGAGGCATAATTGGAGGGGCTAAGCTTTTCAAAAGCCATGATCAAAGGAGAACTAGTGCACATGAAAAGAAGATTACCAGGTCAATCACTACTAGATTTCCAGAAGACTAAATTATACCACTGGAACACAGAATTGCCAGGCTTTGGACAAGCGTCCTTGGGTACATTTTTTTTACACAAAGAAAAAAATAGCAAAAAATAGAACTTAACATGAAAGAAAGGCAAAAGAAAAACAGTGACATTTTAGCAGTTAAAAAATGGGACAGAATTTGAGGCAGGTGCCACATCCTCTGGGAGAAAGGTTATGGAGTCATGTAAGTGTTGCAATTGGATAATGGCAGCAGGGAAGGGGAATTAAATTTATAATTACAAAAATTATGTTTTTATGTATAAGTCTAGTCAATTGTATAATAATACTCTAATTCACTCAGGACAATAATACATAGTCAATTTTAAAATATGTTTGAGAGATAAAAAGCAATTCTTTAGAGTTTTAAATTATAAAGGAGGTAATTGTGAAAAATTTTCAACTGGTTAGCAATTAGAAAAGCTACATTTGAGATAAATAATTGAGCACAAAAGTTATGTTAGATTATAAAGTTTGTGAATTACATATTGTTTAATACATATGAGAGACAAGGGTTCTATAAGGAATGTTAAATATATTGTTAAAATCCTGGTATAATTGAGTAAAAAGAAGGTTCACCAGTTATTGTTTAAGAACTATTTAGAAGAGAAAGATGAGAGATTTCATTTTTAATTTTTAAAATACTAGAAACTTGCTTGCTTCAAGGAGAAGAAGAAAAATGATGCTTCTGTAAAAGGAAACTTTAAAAATAATTTCAGTGTAATGCTTGGCTACAAGACATATGGTTACAATGAACATTCTCTATGCTAAGAACATGTACTTTTTTTCTTTACTGTATTTCACACTGCTCTGTTGGAACTATACAACATAACATGCATGATTAAGATGAAAAAGATGGGTCTAATACTCAGATGAATGGAGAATGAGTTATCTATTTAAAATTCATGTGAAAAATGTCGTGTCAGCAGTTGATTACATGTTTTGATGCTTAAAAAGTTTTGGTTGATTCTGTAATGCTTTTTCGTTTTGAGATGGCATTTTATTCTCGTCACCAAAGCTGGAGAGCAATGGCATGATCTCAGCTCATTGCCACCTCCGCCTCCCAGGTTCAAGCGATTCTCCCGCTTCAGCCTCCTGAGTAGCTGGGATTACAGGCACCCACCAGCACAGCCAACTAATTTTTGTATTCTTAGTAGTGATGCGGTTTCACCATGTTGGCCAGGCTAGTCTTGAACTCCTGACCTCAGGTGATCCACCTGCCTTGGCCTCCCAAAGTGCTGGGATTACAGGTATGAGCCACTGCGCCCGGCCTGATTCTATATACTTTCACTCAATGTGTAGAATATGTTATTTTAAGAAAGGCAAGACAATTTTTTTATATAACTTCTTTTACATCTGTATACAGTGAAAGGTAGATAGGAAGATACTAGTATTTAAGAGAGGGTTTGAACCATATCCTTTTCCTGAGAGAACTTTACTAAAACGAGGGTAGTGCTTCTTAAACTTTATGATGCATCTGAATCATTCACTATCTTGTGAAAAGTGCAGATTTCTGTTCAGTTAGGTATGGAGTGGGGCCTGTGATTCTGCATTTTTAATGATGTCTCCTTGTCTGTGGGCCACACGTTGAATTGCAAGTCTCTAGGTCATGTCTGTAAAATAAAGGAGGTGGGCTACCGAGCCTCTGAAATCTCGAAGTGTGCTTACATTCTGCATTCTTTTTAAGTTGACACTTTTGGGACTGGATCAGACTCAGCTTGTATTTCTGGAAATATGTATTGTTCTGAAACACACCTCAGTGAAGATGATAGGCACTAAATAACACTGAGAATGCACATCCAGATCATTGGAATAAGCAGATATTTCTTATGAGTATGTGATGCCTCACTAAGATGTTAGTTTTCACAACCTTTACACCACCATTAAAGTATCTTTAAATTCCATTTATGTATGCTATACAACCTTATATTCTAGCATAGATGGGATGATGCAGACTGATGTTTCCTTGCTAAAAAAGATAGACTGGGAAATAAGTTTCCAAATGGAAGAAGACTGGGATGATTATAAAAAGGCTAATAATCAGAAGTGAGTGGTTTGAAGAAGGGCTATCATCTCCTGTGTTTCAAATGAGAGGGACTCACTTTGAGCAGATAATCCTGACAGATAGCAAAGTGAAAAAAAAACAAAAACAAAAAAGAAGAGCAAGCCAGGGAAAGTAGAGGTGAGTCACACATCAAATTTTATGTAGTGCAAGAAGAAAGAAGTGTCTAGGATAAGAAAAGCTGGTCACCAAGTATATGGGTGAATTGCCAAGTTTTAGTACAAGTAAATATTTTTTTAAAATATTTTTATTTATTAATTTACTTATTTTTTTATTATACCTTAAGTTCTGGGGTACTTGTGCAGATCGTGCAGGTTTGTTACATAGGTATACATGTGCCATGGTAATGGTTTGCTGCATCCATTGCCCTGTCATCTACATTAGGTATTTCTTCTAATGCTGTCCCTCCCCAATTCCCCCACCCCCTGCTATTCCTCCCCTAGACCCCCACTCCCCAGGCCCCAGTGTGTGATGTTCCCCTTCTTGTGTCCATGTGTTTTTGTTGTTCAACACCCACTTATGAGTAAGAACATGCAGTTTCTGGTTTTCTGTTCTTGTGTCAGTTTGCTGAGAATGATGATTTCCAGTTTCATCCATGTCCCTGCAAAGGACATGAACTCATCTTTCTTTACAGTTGCATAGTATTCCACAGTGTATATGTGCCACATTTTCTTTAACCAGTCTATGATTGATGGGCATTAGGGTTGTTTCCAAGTCTTTGCTATTGTGAACAGTGCCACAATAAACATACATGTGCTTGCATCTTTATAATAGAATGGTTTATAATCCTTTGGGTATATACCCAGTAATGGGATTGCTGGGTCAAATGGTATTTCTATATTTTTAAAAAATTCTTAAAATAAGGACCAGTAGGAGATGATGATGAAGTAAGGTAAGTAAGGTAGAAGAAAATGAGAAGCACATTTGAAAGTCTAAATTTGGGCAGATATTTTTTTAGTGGCCTAAAAGAACTGTGGTTTTTTGGTTTGCTATTTTAAGTCCTTAGAAGGGAAAATTTAGAGCCTGGAATTTGACTTCTTATTTCTCACAAAGAAAACAAATATCAACAATATGTAGGATAAAAAACAATTCAGAAATTAATAAAAAGAAGACCTACTGTAAAATTATAAGAAGTTATAAAGCTAATCTGTTGATTTTCCTATAAATAGTTCTTAACACCTTCCCGACCTGTTAGCTTGATGTTGAGAACTGTGAGGTCAAGGAGATGGCAGAGACATAAGAATGGGAAATAACCAGGGTCCCAGAATCACCATCTGGAGGAAAACAACAGGAATGTATGCATAGAACTGCTGTATGATTGAGAAATACTTTTGCAGTCTGGTCAGCCACTTATTTGGTGGTTGTTTATTACAGTAGCTGAGTTAACCTAACTAACATAAAAACTTATATCAGAAGAGGTGTGCTGCTTTAAGAAAGCACTTAAATTTGGGCATTGGCTCAGCAGGCTGGTTGTGGATAGTAAATATAGAAGGCCGTCAAGCTGGAGATCCTTATCTATCATTACAAAAACATTTGATAAAACTGTCACTTGTGATAACTTGGAAAGTAGATCAAGTGCCTACTAAGCCTGTAGCTCTTAAGAAGTTTTGAAAAGAGCTGGAATATTAGGATATGTTGTTTGCCTTTCACTGGTATTACCAACATATCACAATAAGATAATTTTCAGGCAGAAATGATAATGATAATGATTTTCCATGATTGCAAAACTTGATCAATAGCTTTGAAGTTCAAATAATAGTAAATAAGACAGAAAAGACATTGAGGGCATAAGGACCATCTAGACTTATCAGGTAAAAAATATGGCTCAGTTGTAGAGTCATACAAGTTTAAGGGAGTTGCCCTTAAATTGAAGCATATCATTTCAACTGGCCTCAGAGTAGTAGAAATTTAAATTTCAAAGTAGTAGTAATAGGGTATTGTGTGTGTGTGTGTGGAGGGAGGGGCAGTGATGAAAGAAAAAGATATGGTAGTAAGGAAGACAAGAACTATATTTAGAAAAGACTTTTGAGTGTTTTGGAATATTAAACTGACTAAATGACAATAGATGTGGTTTTTTGGGGATGGTTTTTTCTGTATTCTCTTAGATTATGATGGAACTGTATTGGCAAGGAAACCATGAGCCCATACTTCCAACTTGCCATAACGGGAAGCAGCCTGATAAGGTTATGCAGACTGCTAACTCCTAAAGAGCACAGAATCCCCTACACCTTCCCAGTGGGCACAGCCAAGTACTACTGAGTCCAATGGATAATGTAGTTGCTTCCAGGTAACCAAGCCCAGGTCTGAGCAAAAAGCCTAGAAGGGATCTTCACAGTGACTGCAGAGTAGGATTTCATCATTGCTGTGGACCAGTGACTGCTGTGTGTTTCCTTTTTTCCCTTTTTAGAGTAGAATTCCTTAGGCATATCTTGTCCCTGCTTCATCATTGCGTATTAGGTTGTTCATGTCAGCTGGCGATGCAGCAAGTTTGTCACTTTGGTTTATATGTTGCTACACCATAAGGAATACCTTAGGAACTAAGGAAGAAGATAGCACATTACCTAAAGATCCTGCAATGCAAGTTGGGTTAAATAGCCAAATGGAGCTTTAGATATTCGTTCTTTAAAAGGCAAATGAATGTACCCTGGGAATTAAGAAAACAAAAACAAAAACAGATAATTGATGTCAAGAAGAGAGATTGTAGCAAAAACTAGTAGCTATTTGCCAAATCCGTTTCTTTTTTTTCTTGGGCATAGAGTGAGACTACATTTCTCATGCTCCTTTGCAGTCAGGTATACCTATGGGACTGAATGATATCCAATGGAATGCAAGCAGAAGTAATTTGCACAATTTGCAGGCATGACCCTAAAACTATCACATACAGTTATATGCCCCATAATGGAAAATATGATATATAAAATATTACAGACATAATAGGGAATAAAGAGATGAAAAATCCTGAATAATCAATTTCTTTGTAATTAGCAATGGGTTTAAAAACAATCTTACTTGAGTCCTCTGTACACTTTTGGCTGCCATTGATTTATTTTTTACTTCATGAAATAACAGATTGATAGAAGGAAAAATTTTTAAAGTGGCATAGTGATATATTTTCTCTCCTCTTCCTCTGGAAGCCATATTTTGTAGCTCTTGTCCTATCAATAAAGTATTATTTATTTATTTAAAAGTTTTAATTTGGCCTGTTACTGCCCCTCTTTGTTAATGTCTTCATTTTGACAGGATACTAAATAATAGCACTTTTAGGATGCACAGAGCAATATTGATTGCAATTGGTCTATGTGGACAGGCACAATAATGGGCCAATAATGAACTCTGACTACCATGCTTAAAAGTGCATTGCCAACACAAGCACTAATGAGCCCTTTGGAGCCATTATATTTCGCCTCTGTCATTACCAGACTGAGAAAAACTTTTAGAGAATGTAGGACCATTGTGTCTGAGTTATATCTGGAGTCCCTTTTTCTTGGTCTATTCCTATAGTTCTTGATAATTTCTCAATACAGAAATTATAAAAAGGTGAAAGTTTGACACACACACAAATATTATATTTTCTTAATTCTATATATGCAGCTATATGTGATTTTATGTATATCAAATTATATACATGGATTTAAATGTTATTTTACGTCTCTAATGTTGGTAACAACAGAAAGGTCATCTTTTGGTGTCTCTTTTGAAAGACAAGTTTTTAAGTCTTGGGAGGTAAAATTATGTCAGAGACATTATATTTTACAATACTTCTCATGGGCTATTAGCTGGCAGTAATTGTGAGGGTGGGGTGATAAACTGAGAAAGTGACTTACAAGGAGTGCAGCAGATTATTAATGAATTGTGTATAAATTGAACTAAAAGCAAAAGCAAGAGAAGAAAAAATAGAGGGTTAAAACAAATGGACAATTGAAGACACAAAGTAAAGTGTCATCTAAAATAAAGGAAAATAATGTAATAAGTGAGATAACTTAGAAAGGAAAGCTTATGTCTATACATACTACTGTGCAGGGAAATCTAATTTTCACTGGTATAAGTTAACCAGTCAGTCACCCTCACATGTTCCACACACACACACACACACACACACACACACACCATTCTGTAGCAACAGTTGATAGTTATAAAATGCTGGTTTAGAGTGTCTCTCTCTCTATGCTGTGCTGTTCAGAGGGATATTTTAATTACAGTGTGGATATGACAGAAGTGCCTCTAAGTAACTGAAGGATCCCTTTGTTGAAGTCTAGGACTCTTGACCACATCTCTCCTTTTGCCATATATTTCCTTTATTAATTGTTGCTAGGCATGGTTGAGGCATGTTTGAGCTTGAAATAAAGAATGTTTAATTTATAAATGAGCCAATTTGGTATAGCTGAGGTGAAAATCCTTTTTCACTGCCAAAGGTGTTTGCTTTAGCAGAAGTGAGGTTGCCTCTAATTGCCTGCTTATTGAAGATCTATGTATCAGAAATCTTATCAAATCAGCAAGAGTAATTTTGTTTTGTTATGGGAATGACCTATGGTCAATTGTTGACTGATCCACTGAATCCTGAGCCCGTTTCTTCCTATGCTGATACAAACACATGTAAACCATTTGAAGACACTTTCAGTATACATGACTCATTCATCTCCTTTGTTTTACTCTCCTTAATAATTGAACCATGAATGTAGTTAATTATTAGCAAAATGCCACTAATATGTTTTATGTATACCTGTTGTAATTATTATGCCATCATACTTTTGACATCCTCTTATTATGATTAACTATTGCCATTACAATGATGAGTGTATGACTTGACCCATAACAACTCTTCACTGTGGTTACAAGGAACAGCATGGGGAAGATCAAAACAAGTTAATACTTCAACTTGTGAACACTAAACTCCTGCTAAAATTTTTCTTTTATACATGACACAGGATTTCCATTAGAAAGGGCTGGGCATGAGAGCAGCTGAATCTAAACACAGATCTTAGGGACAGAATCCACGTATAGGAGAGTTTTCAATAGGAGTGCTACATGCTGGTCAATATCTTTCCCAACATTATTGTGTTAATTTTTTTTTCTGGTAGATGTGTCACTCTTCCCTGATTCCAGTATAAACCAACTATAATAGATTTCTAGGGCTTCCATAAAAAAGTGTCATAGCATTGGTGGCTTAAACAACATAAATTTATTTTCTCAAAGTTCTGAAAACCAGAAAACTGAGATCAAGGTGTTGAGAGGGTTGGCTTCTTCTAAGGACTGAAGAAAGGATCTATTCCAAGCCTATTCCATTGGCTTATAGATAGCCATCTTCTCCTGGTACCTTGACATCATCTTTTTTCTGTTGTCTGTGTCCAAATTTCCTTTTCTTATAAATACACCAGTCATATTGGATAAGCGTCCACCCTAATGATCTCATTTAGCTCAATTACGTCCTTAAAGAATCTATATCCAAATATAGTTACATTGAAGTACTTGGAATTAGGACATCAAAATCTGAATTTTGGAGGAACAAAATTAACTGTATATCATCCACATGCTTAATAATTTTTATTTCTTATGGTGTATATCCCACTGTGAGACACAATATATACGCAATGTATAGAAATAAAATACATTTTTTTGATATTGAGTCTTGCTCTGTCACCAGTCTGGAGTGCAGTGGCACAATCTCAGCTCGGTGTAACCTCTGATTCCTGGGTTTAAGCAATTCTCCTTTCCTCAGCCTCCCAAGTAGCTGGGATTACAGGTGGCCACAACCATGCCAGGCTAATTATTTTATTTTATTATTTATTTACCTTTTTTTAGTAGAGTCAGGGTTTCACCAGGTTGGCCAAGCTTGTTTCAAACTCCTGACTTTAGGTGATCCGCCCGCCTCGGCCTCCCAAATTGCTGGGATTACAGGTGTGAGCCTCCACACCTGGCCCATGTTTTAGTAGATTTAGGGGGTACAAGTGCAGTTTTGTTACATAGATATATTGCATACTGGTGAGGTCTAGGCTTTTACTATAACCATTTACCCGATTGTATACATTCTGCCTAATAGGCAATTCCTGATTCCTTACCATCCACCTTTTGAAGTCTCCAAAATCTATTATTTCACTCTGTATATCCATCTGTACACATTGTTTAGCTCCCACTTATCAATGATAATATATGACACTTGATTTTCTCTGAGTTATTTCACTTAGGTTGCTGGCCACCAGTTTCATCCATGTTGCTACAAAAGACATAATTTTGTTCATTTTAATGGCTGAGTAGTATTTCATGGTATATCTGTGTGTGTGTGTGTGCATATAATCTCACATTTTCTTCATCCAATTATCCATTGATTTGATTAACAGTTAGATTGACTACACGACCTTACTAATTCCTGTGCTATTGTGAATAGTGCTGCAATAAACACAGGAGTACAAGTGTCTTTTTTTATATACAATTATTTCTTGTTCTTTCCTCCTTAGTTTTTTGAAACAATTTCAGTAAGATTGGTACCAGGCTGAAAACCAAACAATTGCTGGAGAAATTTGCATAACTAAAAGAGAGTCACGTGCTGATAGGCAAGACAATGGGAAAAAGGCTTCCAAAGCATTTCGGAGATCTCCAGGGCAGACCCTCCCATCAATGGCCCTGAGGCCTAGGAGGACTGAATGCTTTCATGAGCCAAGTCTAGGGCCCCACACACCTGCACAGCCTTGGGACATTGCTCCCCACATCCCTGCCACTCCAGCTCAAGCCTTGGCTTAGAGGACCGTGGTTACTGCTAGGACCTCCCCTTTTTATAGCTGAAGCCACTATAAGCCTTGGTGGCTTCCATGTGGTGTTAACCTTGCAGTCACATAGAGTGCAAGAGTGTTGGGGACTTGGCAGCCTCCACTAAGATTTCAGAGGATATATGAGAGAGTCCAGGTGCTCAGACAAAAGCCTGTTGCAGGGGTGCAGGCCTCACAGAGAACCTCTCCTAGAGAGTATGAGGAGTTGGAGGCCCCACATAGAGTTTTCACAGGGACACTTCTTAATGGAGCTGTGGGAAGAGGGCCACCATCCTCCAGACCCCAGAATGGTAGGTTCACCTGCAGCTTACAATCTCAGCGTGAAAAAGGTGTAGGCACTCAATGCCAATCAATAAGAACAGCTGCAGGGGCTGAATGCTACAAAGCCACAGGGACAGAGATGCCCAAGGCCTAGGGAGACCACACCTTGCACCAGAGTACTTTGGATGTAGGATATAGAGTCAAATGAGATTATAATGTTTTGGAGCTTTAACATTTAATGACTGTCCCGCATGGCATCAAACATGAACGAGGCATGAAGTTCCTTTCTTTTGACCAATTTCTCCCATTTGGAATGGAAATGTTTAGCCAATGCCAGTACTCCCAGTGTGTCTTGGAAACAGATAACTTATTTTGATTTTATAGGCTCATAGGTGGAAGGAGACATATCTTAGATGAGACTGGACTTACACTTGGGACTTTTGAGTTAATGTTGGAATGAGTTAAAACGTTGGGGAGACTATTGAGAAGGGTTAATTGTATTTTGAAATGTGAGAAGATGAGATTTGAGAGGTATCAGGTGTGGAATAATACAGTTTGAATATGTGTTCCCATCCGAACTTCATTTTGAATTGTAATTCCCAGTGTTGGAGGGGAGGCCTGGTGGGAGGTCATTTGTTCTTGTGGGTAAGTTTCTGGTAAATTTAGCAATAAGCGCTTGGTGCTGTCCTTATGATAGTGAGTTAGTTCTCATGAGATTTGCTTGTTTAAGAGTTTGTGGCACTTCTCGAATCCTTCCCTTGTTCCTGCTTCCACCATGTAAAATGCCTGCTGCTGCTTTGCCTTCCACCATGTGTAAAAGCTTCCTGAGGCCTTTCCAGAAGCCAAGCATGTCCTGGCATTATGTGTGTAGAGCCTGCAGAACAGTGAGCCTTTAAACCTCTTTTCTTTATAAATTACCCAGTCTCAGCCAGGCACGGTGGCTCACACCTGTAATCCCAGCACTTTGAGAGACTGAGGCAGATGGATCATGAGGTCAAGAGACAGAGACCATCCTGGCCAAACTGGTGAAACCCTGTCTCTACTAAAAATACAAAAATTACCTGGCTGTTGTGGCACATGCCTGTAGTCCCAGCTACTCAGGAGGCTGAGGCAGGAGAATGGCTTGAACCCGGGAAGTAGATGTTGCAGTGAGTGGAGATTGAGCCAGCCACTGCACTCCAGCCTGGATGACAGAACAAGACTCTGTCTCAAAAAAAAAAAAAAAAAAAAAAAATTAGCCATTCTCAGGTATTTCTTTATAGCAATGAAAGAATGGCCTAACACAGGGATCCTCAAGTCCCCTGTTAGGATCTGGGCCACACAGCAGGAGGTGAGTGGTGGATGAGCATGTGAAGCGTTTTCTGTATGTTCAGCCACTCTCCATTGCTTGCATTACAACTTGAACTCCATCTCCTGTTAGATCGGCCACAGTATTAGATTCTCATAGGAATACAAATCCTATTGTTAATTGTGCATGCAAGGGATCTAGACTGTGCACTTCTTATGAGAATCTAATGCCTGATGATCTGTCACCATCTCCTATCACCCCCAGATGGGGCTGTGTATTTGCAGGAAAAAAAGCTCAGGGTTCCCACTGTTACTATAGTATGGTGAATTGTGTAATTATTTCATTATACATTACCATGTAATATCAATAGAAATAAAGTGCACAGTAAATGTAACGTGCTTGAATCATTCCCAAGCCATCCACCCCTGCAACTCCAGCCCATGGAATAATTGGCTTCCATAAAACTCTTCCCTAGTGCCAAAAGGGACCTGATACATCTCCTTGGGGACTGCTGACCTAGTAATTTTAGGATTGTTTTTAATAATTCCATGAAAAAAAGGATGTTGGTAATTTGATAGGAATTGTGTTGAATCTGCATATTGCTTTGAGCAATGTGGTAATTTTAATGATTTGGTTCTTCCAATCCATGAGCATGGATGGTTTTCCATTTATGTAATCTATGATTTTTCTTTATCTTTTCATTTTTTTTTTTTTTTTGGACATGGGGTATTGCTCTGTTGCTCAGGTTGGAGTGCAGTGGCATGATCATGGCTCACTATAGCCTTGACTTCCCAGGCTCAGGTAATTCTCCCACCCCAGCCTCCTGAATAGGTGAGACTACAGATGCGTGCCACCTTGCCTGGCTAATTTTTGTAATTTTTGTGGAGATAGGGTTTTGCCATGTTGTCAAGGATCATCTTGAACTCCTAGGCTCAAGTGATCTACCTTCCTCAGCCTCCCACAGTGCTGGGATTGCAGATGTGAGCCACTGGACCCATCCCTACGATTTCTTTCATAATTATTTTGTAGTTCTCCTTGTGGAGATAATTTAGCTCCTTGATTAAATGTATTCCTAGAAATTTTAATTATAGCTATTTTAAATAAGATTAAGTTATTGATTTGTTTCTCAGATTGTCATTGAAGTATAAAAATGCTACTAATTTTTGTACATTGATTTTTGTTTTCTGTAGCTGTAATGAACCATTTCATCAAATCCAGGGTTCTTTTGAAAAGTCTTTAGGCCTCAGAACTTGGCCTTTAATCTTTACCCTCTAGTGGTATTGACTCAAAGCCTTTGTCATTTAATGTGTGCCCAGTAAAGACTGGGAAGGCCAGCATGTTGGGGCCATTGGCCATTAACTTCTTTGGATGAATGGCCTGGACATCCCAGCCCACTCTTTCAATTAAAATCTGTGACTCAGTGAATTTATTCATCTGTCGTTGGGTAAGGGTTTTTCTGTCAGACCTCAACAGTGGTGCCCCGTGTAAAGAGACTCATCAATGGTTCCCCCTCTGAGGTTTTGCCATAACAGATAGTGAAGGAACCTCCAAATATGAAGGAAAATGGGACTGCATAGTCGATACATCATTGGGGCCCACTTGGTATATCCAAATTTAGAGGGATTGTTCAGGCTGGGTTTTCATCACGGGACAACAGTTATCAGCACAACAGAAATAGTATATAAAAATACTGAAACATCTGCTTAAAGCTAATGGAACCTCAGTTTCACAGGCTCAATTAAGGGACGTAATGCAACCTGTTGTTTCCCAAAGCCCATTGTTTCCGGCAGAAGGCACACAAGACATAAAACTCTGGGAACAAGTCGGGAGAACTCTTAAACAGCATTATGCACAAGGGCAACACCCAGTAACATCATCACAAGGCCAAAATAATAAAGAGGAAATGGAGGTTTTGCCTGAGCCCCCTCCTCCAATAAATTGGAAAAAGGACAAGGGACATGCTCCAGCTATGGGACCCTGTGTTAAGCATGTAGCATTAAAAAAGGAGCTCGTGGTCTGCCTGGCAATGCAAGATCAACAAGTCAATAAGTTGTACGCTTATACAAAATTAAGAAAAAAGGCATTAGAGCCTGAAACTATGTGGCCAAGCAGGTGGTGGGTGGAAGAAAAGGCTCAGCAGGAGGGAAGCTTGCGGTGCCCTGGGCTGATAGGAACTGCAGGGGCCAGCAGCCACTGCCTGGCAGTGGGAGGAGGGAGCAGCACAAACAAAAAGCCATGCAGACAAAAGGCAATGTCTAGGTGAGTACCACGTGGCTGCTGTCCTGGGACCTGCTCTGCTGCTCTCTGGCTCTGTGGGCAGCCCATGGCAAAATTTCATAAGTTCCTTATATAGAAGCAATGTCCCAGATTATAAATCTCTGCTAAGATTTAAGTAAAATTTAAGAATTTGTCAGACCTTTTTCTGATAATGGCTACTCTTGTTATACCAACCCTACCCCTGATATAACTCTCTCAAAATCTTATTTGAATAGAACAGTAACCTCTGAAGGGAGAGAAATTACTGAGAGCCCATGAATTGGTTGACAAGCAATTAAAAGTCAGACATCTAGAACCCTCAACCAGACCTTGGAATTCACCCATTTTTTTCATTTCTAAAAAAGTCTGGCAAATGGAGATTTTTTCATGACTTATAGACTATTAATGGCAAATTGCAACCTATGGGACCTCTGCAACTGGGCCTCCCCTCCTCTTCAGTGATTCCTCAAGATTGGCCTATAATTGTTATTAACTTAAAAGATTGTTTTTATACAATTAATCTAGCAGAACAGGACAGAGAAAATATTGTGCTTATATTATTAGCTACTAATAATGAAAGACCAGCTTGCTGATTTCATTGGAAAATGCTGCCTCAAGGAATGCTAAACAGTCCTACTATGTGTCAGTATTATGTAGATTATGCTTTACTCCCCAGTAGAGAGGAAATTCCCAATTGCAAGATTATTCATTTTATGGATGATATTTTACTGGCAGCCCCAGTGGAGCCAGTACTTTTAAATGTGTCTGCCATAAAGAATACACAGTTAAGAGGTCTAATAATAGCAGCTGAAAAAGTACAAATGTCTTCTCCTTGGGAATATCTTGCTTACATATTGACTTCCCAGTCAGTAAGACCTCAAAAGGTTAAATTAAATACTAGCAACTTACACACCTACCTCAAATTTTTACCAGAAATTACTGAGCAATATAAACAGGCTCCACCCACTTTAGTTATACCTACAGATAAACTGCAAAACCTATGTACTATCTTAAAGGGCAATACAGCCCTAGATTCTCCCAGATATTTAACCCATGCAGCTAAAAGTGAGATTAAGGAAATAGAACAAACCATTTCTCACAGTCAGCTAGATTGCAAAGATCCACTCTATTCAGTTCAACTGTTTGTCTTTCCCACCAAACACTCCCCTACAGGGTTAATAGGACAAATGATCCCAGGACTATGTTTCCTAGAATGGGATTTTGCTCACATACCAGCATTAAAACTCTGTCCCCCTATATTCAGTTAATTAGTAAAGTAATCTATTCAGGCCACAGACAATGCAGTCTGTTACTAGGTTATGATCCTGATATCAGGATTCCTTTAAGTAAAAGCAATTTGAAGCAGTATTGCCCTTATCAATGGACTTGCAATTAGCACTCTCTGATAACACAGGACAAATAAAGCATGCCCTCCCTGCTGAAAAGCTCCTCAGTTCTTATCTCATACTCCTGTGATCTTACCTACAAAAATAGTTTACTCCCCAGTACCTAATGCTTAAACTGTTTACTGATGTTTCAGGTAAACAGAAAATTGGCAGTCTGGTGGAGACTACATAATTCAACTCACTCAATCTAGATTTACTAGTACTTAGAGAACTGAAATTGGGCACTAATCTTGGCTTTGGAAACTTTTTCCAATTGGCCCATAAATATTGTTAGTAACTCTGCCTATTCTGTTTATTTATTACAGAAGCTTGAGACAGCTCTGATAAAGGATTCACTTGAGCAAAAATTTTTTCACATGTTTGCACTATTTATTTGACTTCAGCAGTTGCTAGATCAATGTACACATCCTATTTATATCACACATATTCAAGCCCAGAGCTCCCTGTCTGGCCAACTGACTGATGGCAATGAACGAACAGACCTATAAGTGATGACATCCCTGCTTCACCAAGCCATCAAATTGCATCAATTTTTCCACCAAAATTGGAGAAACTTAACTAAACAATTTTAACTTACCTAGAGACTAGCTAAATAAATCATCCTGCAATGCCCAGATTGCCAGCTCACAGGCACATACCCCTCCTTAAACAGGCTTTAACCCCAAGAGGACTAGAACCTAATTAGTTATGGCAAACATGTCCCTGAATTTTAAAAATTAAGATATGTACATGTATCAATTGATAGCAACACTCATCTAATTAGTGCACATGCTCTTCATGGAGAATCTGCTCGATATGTTATCAAACATCATCTTCTAGCTTTTTCATTTATGGGGCAGCACACAAAAATTAAAATTGCTAATGGTCCAGCTTATGCCAGCTCACAATTTCAACAATTTTGTCACCCAAGGAACATCCAACATTCCACATGCATCCCATATATCCCCCAAGGTCAGGCAATAGTAGAATATGCCCACTCCACCCTTAAAAATATGCTCAGAAAACAAAAAAAAGGTGGGGGGGGGTATGAGTAAGGACACTGCAACACTATTGGCACAAGCCTTATTTACTCTTAATTTTTAAAAGTTAGATGACAAATTTCAACCAGCTGTAGAAAAGAACTTTGCTAAAACCTCTCAAGAAAGAAACAGAAAGACTGAAGAGAGAAACAGAAAAATAGAATAAGAGAGAGATCAGATCAGAGAGAGACAAAAAAAGTAAGACAAATGAGAGAGATAAAGTAGGAAGAAGAGAAAGAAATGTTAAGCAAGTTATAGATATAAGAATACATGTTTAGTAAGGAAGGTTATAAAACAAAGTCAGGAAATTAAGGCATGTCAAAGATAGTCTGTGAAAAGTCATAAAAAATGTTATAAAAAGGAATTTATGCAAGGAATGTTGTATAATTTTTGTTTTGAAGGTCTAAGCTAGTTTTAAAATATTAAATGTAAAAGAAATTCTGTGTGTAAACATATTGGCTAAAGTTAAATAAGTTTCATTCACTTTCTTTGTAAACTAGACATTAAAATAAGGCATAACTGGGTTTTCTTAAAGCACTCACCTGCTCTTTAACAAAGATTATAAAAGGTCTGTTAGCACAGGCACCACCCCTAGAATCTACAGTACACCAGCACCAGCCTGGATATCACGTTCTCATCAAAGGATGAAAAGGAGGAAACCTTGAGCCAACTGAAAAAAGACACTACAGGACCTGCATCCCTGGACAAAACAGGCACCAGAAATCATCTGGAGAATGCTGAAGAAGGCAAAACAGAAGGCTGAGCAAATGCTGCTCCAGACACAGACATCATTCACTCCAGATAACTTGCTTCTTTTTTTATTCTCTCACTCTGCCTGCAACTGGTACCTGCTACACTCTATCAGGCTCATATCTTAAATCCACATGTCCTTCACCCTATCACCTGGGCAGACAACCCCTTCCAGTTTCTAAAGATGCAACTGCTTCACAAAAGAAATTAACATACCCCCAGTAGAATTTCGCATTAATGGCATACAGTGAACTGAGATGCCAAGTAACACTACAGGTCACTCATTGACTGGAAAAGAATGTTACTACTTATACTCGTGATTGTCTTATTTTATTTGCTAATTCTAGGATGAAAGCTGATATAAGAGCAATGACTTCTTAGCCTGACAGATGTGATGCTGCACACATATGCACCCTTCAGTCAACAGAGCCTGATGTAGAAAACAGAAAAGAGGGAGATGTGGGGTTTTAGTCAGGGTAGTAGGAAGAGTTGTAAGAGAAATTATAAAGGAAGTTATAGAAAGTAGTCACAGACTTTCTTGAAAGGCCAGAAGGTTTTGTAAAAGCCTCAGGATAGAATTATGGCTGAAGGCAGCCTAATTCTCTTTGAGTTAATAGCAAGAGTTAACAAAGGAACGTAAGGGAGTTTATCCGAATAGCTTTTTACTCATGTGGTCCTAAAACTCACCATTAAGCATTCACTTTACCAGATGGCTCTGTCAGGGAGAGGTCAACCAGGGAAATTACCTGCAAATATTGTTTGTTTTAGTCCTCAGAACATTGCCTTTTATCTTTACCCTCTAGTGGTGTTGACTTAAAGCCTTTGTCATTTAATGTGTGCTGAGTAAAGGCCAGGAAGGCCAGAGAGTCGAGGCTCGTGGCCATTAACTCCTTCAGGTGAGTGGCCCAGACACTCCAGCCTGCTTTTTCACTGAAAATCCATATCTGAGTAAATTTATTCATCCGTTGTGGGGTGACAGTCTGCCTGCTGAACCCTGACAATGGTCTGTTTTGAAAAATGTTCCATCCATTGACGAGAAAAATGTAATTCTGCAATTTGGGGGCTGAATTTTCTGTAGCTGTATTAGGTTTATTTGGCCTAGAATGCAATTCAAATCTAGGATTTCTTTATTGATTTTGTCTTTTTTTTCCTCAGTGATCTGTCTGTTGCTATTAGTGGGATGTTGAAGTCCCCAACTATTATCGTATTGTTGTTTATCTTTTCTTAGTTATGGTAGTATTTGTTTTATGAATCTGAGTGCTCTAATTTGGGGTGCATATATATTTCATATGGTTATATCTTCTTGCTTAATTGATCCCTTTATATTTACATGACAATGCTCTTTATCTTTTTTCACTGTGGATGATTTACTCTTGCTTACTTTTGGTTTTCATTTGCATAAAATATCAATTTTTTATCCCTTTTTGTTGAGTGTCTGTCTTCACTAGTTAGATGAGTTTCTGTAAACAGCAACATGTTGTATTTTTTTAAATAAAATCTATTCCTCCAATTTATATATATAAGGATGAATTTACACCATTTCAAGGTTAATATTGATATATGAGGTCTTCTGCCTGCAGTAATGATAATTGTCACCTAGTTGCTTAGTAGTCTAAATTGTGTAATCTTTTTATAACACCTGTGTGTTGTATTCTTTCACATTTTTTGTGATGGTGACTATGACTTTTTGTTTCCATATTTAGAACTCTCTTCGGCATTTCTTGTACCATCAGTCTGGTGATGACAAATTCCCTAAGAATTTGCTCCTCTGAGAACAACTTTATTTCTCCATCATTTATTAAGCTTAGTTTGGCTGCATGCAAAATTCTTGGCTGATGGTATTTTTCTTGAAAAAGACAAACAATAACCCCAATCTTTTTGGACTTGCAAGGTTTCTGCTGAGAAGTTCACTGTTGAGCTAATGGAGTTTCTTTTATAAGAGATTAAACCATGTTTCCTTGATGTTTATAGAATTATTTCTTCAATGTTTACTTTATGAAGTCTTATGAATACATACCTTGGTGAAGTTTGTCTTGCAGTGTATCTTTCTGGAGTTCTCTGAGCATCTAATAACTGGATGGATAGATCTCCAGTAAGGCTAAGGAAGTTTCCTCAATTATTTCCTCAAATGTGTTTTTCAAAATTTTTACTACTATTTCCTTTTCTCGCTCAGGAATTCCTATGACTGGTAGATTTGGTATTTTACATCATCTACTATAATTTGAAAATTGTATTAATTAATAAAGTATTTTTTCTTTATTTTTGTCTGGATAAGTTAATTTGAATGATTTGTCTTCAAGCTCTGAAGTTCTTTCTTCTTCTTAGTCTAGTTCATTGATAAAGCTTTCAGCTGTATTTTGTAATTTCTTCAATGAATTTTTCATTTACAGAAGTCTATTTTTAAAAAAAGCTTTCCCTATTGGATTTTTCATTCATATGGCAAACTTTTCTCTGATCTCTTTGTGTTGGTTGTTTACTTTCTCTTGGACTTCATTTAGCTTCTTAAAATTAACATTTTGCATTATTTATTGAATATTTCCAAGAATTCCTTTTTATTAGGATCCCTTGCTGGAGAGATTATGAGATCCACTGAGGGTGTTATAATACTGATTTTTCTTTTCTTTTCTTTTTTAAATATACCAGGATTATTTTTCTGGTTCCTTCTTATTTGGAAAAAACCTATCTCATGATTTTTTTTTCATTTACTTGTTTTTGGATGGATTTACTTTCCCTTTGGAGGATATGCCTATAATGTAGGTTTTGTATGGTTGTTTCACTTTAGTGTGGGAGCTTTCAATGGCAACAGCTCATTATGTGTTCTTTGAGTATAGATAGCCTTTGTGCAGTAGCTTTTTCAAATGCTGATTTTAGTACCAGTGTACTAGTGTATGAGTAGACTCACTGCCTTTTGCAGGCCTGAGATTGCAGGGGTCTCAGTAAACTTATGTCATTCCTCCACAGTGTGCATTTTTTGTTTTGTGTAGCTCAACTTTCAGGTCAGTAAGTGGTGCTTACAGGTAAGAGATGGCTACAGCAGAAGCACATGGGTATATGCTTGATCTCTGTTTACCAGAAAAAGCTGTTTTTGCTTCAGGCAATGAGTTAGTCTGTTGAATGCCTGTGCTCTGAGCTCTCTGTTCAGCTTCACATGAGGAACAAATGAAGGTGGAACTGGACTGCCAAGCTCACTCTTGTGTATCCCAGTGGCAAGCATAAATACCATCCCTGGTAGGGGTTTGGGGGTAGCTCCTGGTGAAGTGTGCTGAGGTCTCTGTAGGGATGGGGTATGATCTGGGAAGGCAGGAAATGAATCAACTTCTCTATCACATCCCTATCCCAGGGTTCAAACTCTCATCTCAGACAGACACTGCCACAATGTAGCTGAGAGTTGTGGAGGATGCCTGCCCTGTGGCATCCATCAATATGGCTTTGGTGTGGAATCTCTTTTCACAGTCCCAAACAGGCAGCTTTGTTGTTCACCTGTCCTCCACTACAGGAATCCTGCCACTTCATGTAGAGAGGAGGAAGGGTCCTGTCTTTTGTGCAATCCCAGGCCTGGTGTGAACACCACCAGTGGAGGCACAGCCATCCACTAATATTCCAGGAATGGCCACCCACAAGTGACCCATTGCCTAATCACCCATGGGAGCAGCCACAGCATTTGCAGCAGGGGAGCAGAGGAAAAGTCCACATCTTCATGTCCATTCTTGAGCACTGAGGCCACCTGCCTGCTGGAGTAGAACCACACTGTTTCCCCCATAGAGATGAGCATAGCACCCACATCTCCACTGAAAAAGATGCAGTCACTATGTGCCCATAAACAAAGAGTGCTCAGGCACAGGAAAGTTTATGCTCTGGTTTCCATTGGCTCTAGGTGTCCTTCCTTGGCATGCTGCACTTTCTCTTCCCCTGGGAGCAGTGTACATCACCAGGAATCCTGCAGCTACTCAAGGTCTAGCCAGCTCTGTGGGACTTCCACAATCTGAGCAGTGCTAGAGAATATTTTTGGGGGAATTTGGTGATGCAGAGACATAAAGGCTAATGTTCTCTGGGTAGGAAAGAGTCTCACAGTAGGTGTGCATCCCATATGGTGCATGCCACCACAGTTCAGGTCTGGGGGTAGGAAAGGAAATGGCCTCAATAAGTTCCCAAACTGCTGCCCACATTGTGCCTTGGACTTGCAAGGGCAGAAGAGCTCTCTGATAGTTCAGAAACCAGAATTATGGCACAGAAGTGAGGGGAGCCAAAAATATCTCCACCTACCCTTTCATCAGAACACCAAGTCCATTGGTTTTTGATCTCTGCCACACTCTTGCCTCCTCCTTTTTCTGTGCTCCAGCTTTCTTCTAAGAGTTTTCTGATGAGCTCTGGATTGCTCTCCTTAACATTTTATTTGAGTTTCACATATTCATCTGTAACTTTGTTCTTTCTGAGAAAAACTGGCATCTGACTGCTCTAGTTAGCCATCTTGAAAAGAATTGTAAAAAATTCTTAAAAAAATACCCTTTAAAAAAATACATGCTTTGTATGGACTCAGACTCCCAAAGCTATTGCAAAGCAATTTGATAGCAATGTAATAATTGGTCACAATATTAATCACTCTTATTTTCTCATAACTCCCTTCTGTCTATGTCATTGTCAAATAAGCATTCTAAAACAACAGTGTGGAAGACTGAAACATACCAATATATTGATAGAGCATCCAAAATAATTATTTAAGCTTTAAGCATCACTTTACCCAAACTTCACTAAATAGATAGATCTGGGTAATATGTCATTGAATTGAAAATATTTTAAAATCTTAAAACACTATATCTAGGAATGCCTGTTCTCTATAGGGGAGCATGTATTACAAACATAGCTTCCAGTTAATTCCTTCAGAAACTGACAGGCATAGAAAAGAAAAAAAAATGAGAAAACATTTGTAAATACTTCTTGATATATTTTTTCCTTAAAGGAGAAAGTAAGCGGTAGAACTCAGAGCTTACAAATCTAAGCAGAAAATAAAAAGAATAGTAATTATGTGAAGAAAAATAATATTACACAGCTATACTGTGAGCACAGAGTTGGATAGAGAAATAGGCCAAAGGAGAGTCATAGTCAATCAACTAGAAATGGATTTTAATTTTTTTATTTTAAAAAACAAAGTATCCCACACTTGTGCAATGAAATTCAACACCTGCTCAACCCATTCATCTTCAAAAGAATCATATTACATTAAAACTTTCTTCTCTGAATACAGAAGGAATTAAGCACTGAAACAGCTATAAAGTAGAGGAATCACATTGTTGACTTAGGGTGGAAAATAAGGATTCTCAATAAGTAGCTTCACTGCCAAATGCCCTGTGATGGCTTTAAGATAATACCCAGTTATCTAAAGATCAAGTACACTGCTCTTGCATATATATCTTAGCTGCTCACTTAACTGACCCAATGGCTCTGGGAAGGTGTGCCTGGAAGCACTTGTCAAAATTAATCCTGAAGGCATTGGGATGCAAAAGCTCTGCAACTGACACCTCCAGAATTGATACAAAATAGAGTATGATTTGACTGTTGATTTGAACTTGAGAAGGAAAAATTAGAAAAAGAAGTAAATACCCTCTAGCGTGGTAAGTCTTAAGGGAGTCCTATAACTTTTGCCTACTTTACTGATGGTTTTATAGTTAAACATAAGCATTTCAATGCCAGTTACTTCTGTAGAGAATGTCCTGAATTGAGTGCTGCCACCCATAAAAACATTATTTTCTTACCTATTAAAATAGATAATTTAACGAGATTGATGCATACCTCTTCTCTGATGTATATCACATTATACAGAAACAGAAACAGCAAACTAAAAATAAGATCTTAAAAAAAAAACAGAGTGAGTGATGGGATTTAAGGGATACAAAGAGAAATATCAGCTTTCTGACACTACCCTACTTAACCATATTTTAGAGACGCTAATGCAGATTATAATGTCAAGTTCTGATCACCATGGCAACATTTATGAATGCAAAAGGCACTCACACAGTTATAAAATTTCTTGGTTTCACATTCTGGAGTCAGAGTTTAATCAGTTCTCTATCCTACTGAGAATAGGAAAAGTAGAGGAAGCATAAAAGGAGTCAGTATCTACTGACAGTTGCAATCTGTCACTTTCATTTTCCTGAAGGCTAAATAATAAAGAGCTTTCCTGGACGAGAGATTTGGATTTCAAGCAAAATTTTATCTCTTTTGCTGGCTCTAGTGAAATGCTGTCACACTTTCTTAATATAATAGGAGATAACCCTTAGAAAATGTCAAGGAAATTTTCCTTCCCCTATTCAGTTAAATTGTTCCATTTTCTCCGAAGATCTTCAAATTATTAATACAATTACTTAGTAAGGCTGAGAATATATTGTACAAAATACATATAGTCTATTGTAATCTCTATTCTATTTTATCTGTCATATATTTTTGGGGTAATTTTCTCGAACTATATAGTTTGCCAATTAAGTGGGGGGCCATGAAATATAACATAAAAGCAAAGAGGAGGTCACCATGATACTTTGATCTTATTAACTATTCAAGAATAGCAGTGATACAGATAAGAGTCCATCATGGATTCATGTCTGTAAAATACTATAAATCAAATATTTTTTTCTTATGACTAACAGACAAAATATGACATTCTTACCATATAATGAGACATACCAGTTCTAAAGATCTGAATCAAACTAAGCAGGTTTTTAAGAGTTATGATTTTACGGAATCCATAAAATGTCACTTACACTTTCAGTTTATACAAATGCAGTACTTATGTTCAAACTTGATAATTCTTATCTGCAACTAATAAATTATGATAAGTAATAAATTTTTGATTGCAGATATAATTAGACTTATAGAGCAGCCATAAAATTTTATTAATATTTAAGTACTAATCATGAGGTTTCTGGAGAACAAGCATGTGTCTTAAACAAATTTATACTAATTTCTAATTTTCATTTAAGTGTTGGACAGTTGGACCCCTCCTTCTTTCTCCTATGATTTGATATCACATTTTGTTTATATCATCAGATTCACTAAACATCATTCAATAATTTAATAATAATATGACTTCCAATAATGGTGCCAAAGAAGATATGTGATTCCTCTCTGAAGAAAACAAATATTGAAATGGATAAAATTTTCAAAAACAATCACTGCAAGGGCTTCAAATAAGAATGCTAAAAACAAGTGGCCTTTGTTGCTTAGGGCTTCTCCTGCTCTCTGTCTTTCTGCAACATAAACTTAGCATATTTTCAAGATTTATAACTTTATCTTGAAAACAAGTGGCTCTCCTGCCACAACAGTCAAACTCAATTCTGGATGGAGGGTGAAAAACCAGCATCTTTGTTGTCTCAATGTTGCAGTTTGGTTTGTGCAAGCATAAGGCCATAAATCGATGCAGAGCTCCTAAATATTAAAGAATAATAAAATGAATAAGATAACTTCTCCACAGGTCACTGGTTGACTACTGATCTTTAATTGTGTGAGAGAGACCCAAGCAAGATGGACAAAATGTGAAAGTCAAGGAAGATGGAGAATGGGCTGCAACTCATTCACATGCTACTCTATTAGCAGAGGATGGAGGTCTTTAGGGTTAGAATTATATGGGCACAATCTCTGCCCATCACAGTCCAAGAGCTGAAAGTCAAAGCAAAGAAAGTACTACTTAAGCTACAATTGAAAAACAACTCATCATACATGCCAACAATATTAATTATTCCTCATTAGAGACAGTAAGTTAAAAGACTGTAAGATGGCATATTCCGAGTTCTAAAATAAAAAATTGTAAATTAAGATTTTATATTCAGCAAAACAATCTTTTACAAATGAAAGCAAAATAAGGACAGTGTGAGATAAACAAAAACTGAGATTGTTTTTGTTAGTAGACAATCACTACAAAAAAATTATATAAATAATGTGTGTGTATATACATATATATATAACCACAAATATTTATATGCATAATGTTAGTAGAAAGGAAGGGTAAGGAAATGAAGCTACTCTGGCTAAAAGTTCCTAGATTTTACTGGAATTAAATCAGTATGATGCAATAGTATATTGTAAAAAGTTAAACATACATATAAAAACTACAGTAGCCACTATGAAAAGCTCAAAAATATAGGTGAAAAACAGCAGAGGAATTAAAATGATATGAAAATATTTGTTTATAAGAAAAGGAGGAAGTAAAGAAAGATAAGAGATACTCAAAAAGATAAAGTATACAAGAAATCAAATAGGAAAATTGTAAATGTAAGTTTACAGATCCAGAACTCCTGGAATGAAGGGGAGGACATTCCCCTTGGTGAAGGACTGCAGCACACTACTGCCAATTCATGCTGTTAATATTTCTCCCATCCTTCCCTAAGGAGTCCTCTGGTCTTTTACTAGGGTAATTGGAGAGGGAAATGATCAGACATTTCAGGGATTACTGGACACTGACTCTTAGCTGATGTTGATCCCAGGAAGCCAGAGCATCACTGTGGTCCTTCAGTTAAAGTAGAGGTTTATGGAGTTCACATAATTAATGGAGTTTTAGCTCAGGTATGACTTACAGTAGATCCATTGGGTCACCAGACTCATCTTGTGGTCATTTCCCTAGTGCCAGAATGCATAATTGGCATAGAAATACTTAGCTGCTTGTAGAACTCCCTCATTGGTTTCCTGACTGGAAAGGCAAGGCCTATTATGGTGGGAAAGGCCAAATGGAAGCCATTAGAGCTGCCTCTACCTAGAAAAATAGTAAATCTAAAACATTATTGCATCTCTGGAGGGACTGCAGAGAATAGTGCCACTATCAAGGACTTGAAAGATGCAGAGGTGGTTATTGCCACAGCATTCCCATTTAACTCTTCCATTGGCCTGTGCAGAAGACAGATGGATCTTGGAAAATGACAGTGGATTATTGTAAGCTTAACCAAGTGGTGACTCCAGTTGCAGCTGCTGTACCAGATGTAGTTTCATTGCTTGAGCAAATTAACACATCTCCTGGTATCTGGTATGCAGCCACTGACTTGGCAAATGCCTTTTTCTCAATTCCTGTCCATAAGGCCCACCAGACACAATTTGCCTACAGCTGGCAAGGCCAGAAATATACATTTAATGTCTTACCTCAGGGGTATATCAACTCTCTGGCTTCGTGTCATAATTTTATTCAGACAGATATTGATTGCTTTTTGCTTCCACAAGATATCACACTGATCCATTACATTGAGGACATTATGCTGATTGGATTCAGTGAGCAAGAAGTAGCAAACACACTGGACTTGTTGTTGAGACATTTGTGTGCCACAGAATAGGAAATACATCTGACTAAAATTCAGGGACCTTCTACCTCAGTAAAATTTCTAGGGGTCTCGTGGTTTGAGGCCTGTCGAGATATTCCTTCTAAGGTGAAGGATAAGTTGCAGCATTTGGCTCCTCCTACAACAGGGAAAGAGGGACAATGCCTGGTGAGTCTATTTGGATTTTGGAGGAAGCACATTTTTCAGTCAGGTGTGTTACTCCAGCCCATTTATCCAGTGGCCCCAAAGGCTTCCAGTTTTGAGTGGGGTCCAGAACAGGAGAAGGCTCTGCAGCAGGTCCAGGCTGCTGTGCACCTGCTCTGCCACTTGGGCCATGTGACCCAGCAGATCTATTGGTGCTCCAGGTGTCAGTGGCAGATAAGGATGGTGTTTGGAGACTTTGGCAGGCCCCCAGAGGTGAATTACAGCTGAGGCCGCTAGGATATTTTAGGAAGGCCCTACAATCTTCTGTAGATAACTACTCTCCTTTTGAGAGACAGCTCTTCGCCTGTTACTGGGCTTTGGTGAAAACTGAACGTTTGACTATTGGTCATCAAGTCACCATGCAACCTGAACTGCCTATTATGAATGGAGTGCTTTCTGATCCATCTAGCCATGAAGTGGGTCATGCACAGCACCATTCCATCCTCAAATGGAAGTGGTATATACAGGATCGGGCTTGAGCAGGTCCTGAAGGCAAAAGTAAGTTACATGAAGTGGCTCAAATGCCCATGGTCTTTACTCCTGTCATCCTACCTTCTCTTCTCTACCTTACACTGATGGCCTCATGGGGAGTTCCCTATGATGGATTGACAGAGGAAGAGAAGACTAGGGCCTGGTTCACAGATGGTTCTGCATGATATTCAGGCACCACCCGAAAGTGGACAGCTGCAGCACTACAGCCCCTTTCTAGGACATCCCTGAAGGGCAACGGTGAAGGGCAATCTTCACAGTGGGCAGAACTTCCAGCAGTTTATCTGGTTGTGTACTTTACACAGGAGGAAAGGCCAGATACGCAAATATATACTGATTCCTGGGCTATAACCAACGGTTTGGCTGGATGGTCAGGGACTTGGAAAAAGCATGATTGGAAAATTGGTGACAAAGAAATTTGGGGAAAAGATAGGTGGATGGATCTCTCTGAGTGGTCCAAAACCATGAAGATATTTGTATCCAATGTGAGTGCTCACCAGCTGGTGACCTCAGTAGAGGAGAATTTTAATAATAATCAAGTGAATAGGCTGACCCATTCTGTGGACACCATTCAGCCTCTTTCCCCAGCCACCCTTGTCATCATTGCCCAATGGGCCTATAAACAAAGTAGCCAAGGTGTCAGGGATGTAGTTTATGCATGGTCTTGGCAACAAGGACTTCCACTCACCAAAGCTGACCTGACTACAGCCACTACTGAGTGCCCAATTTGCCAGCAGCAGAGAGCAACTCTGAGCCCTCAGCGTGACACCCCCCATTCTTTGGGGTGATCAGTCAGCTACTTGGTAGCAGATTGATTATATTGGACCTCTTCCATCATGGAAAGGGTAGATGTTTGTCATTACTAGAATAGATACTTACTCCAGATATGGGTTTGCCAATCCTACATGCAATGTTTCTGCCAAGACTACAATCTGTGGACTCACAGAATGCCTTATCCACTGTCACAGTGTTCCACACAGCATTGCCTCTGACCAAGGCACTCACTTTATGACTAAATAAGTTCAGCAGTGGGTCATGCTCATGGAATACATGGTCTTACTATGTTCCCCATCATCCCGAAGCAACTGGATTGACAGGCTGGTAGAATGGGCTTCTGAAGTCACAATTATAATGCCAACTAGGTGACAATATTTTTCAGGGCTGGGTAAAAGTTATCCAGAAGGCTGTGTATGCTCTGAATCAGCTTCCAGTATATGGTATTGTTTCTCCCATACCCAGGATTCATGGGTCCAGGAATCAAGGGGTGGAAGTGGAATTGGCTTTACTCACCATCACCCCTAGTGATCCACTAGCAAAATTTTGCTTCCTGTTCCTATGACATTACTTTCTGCTGGCCTAGAAGTCTTAGTTCCAGAAGGAGGAAGCCTGCTGTCAGGAGACACAACAACAATTCTATGAACTGGAAGTTAAGATTACCATCTGGACACTTTGGGTTCCTCTTATCTTTAAGTCAACCAGTTAAGAAGGGAGTTAACAGTGTTGGCTGAGGAGACTGACCAGACTATGAAGATGAAATGAGTCTAATACTCCACAATGGAGGTAACGAAGACCATGCATGGAATACAGGAGACCCATCAGGGTATCTCTTAGCATTACCATGCCCTGTGATTAAGATCAATGGTAAATTACAACAGCCCAATGCTGGCAGGACTACAAATGGCCCAGACCCTTCAGGAATGAAGGTTTGGGTTACTCAACCCGGAAAAAAAAAACCTTGACTTGCTGAGGTGCTTGCCGAACCAAAGGGAATAGATAGTCATCAGTACCAGCTACGACCATATGATCAGTTGGAGAAATGAAGACTGTAACTGTCACAAGTATTTCCTCCTTTTTCAAAACATGTTGGTGCATGTATACACTTGTACTAAAAAAATCTTCATTTTCTTTCGTTATTTCTATATTGTATGACATAAGGTTTATTGACTTCATATCAGCATTTAATTATTGTTAACTTTATATAATAGTATTTTGGTTGAGGATTGGTGTATTTCCAATTGTAAGAAGGATATTTGTATTATGTTAGGTATAATTATGACCTTACTATTGTCTTTACTTGAAGATTATGTATGATCTCAAGAGATGTATATAGGTTCAAGTTGACAAGGGGTGGACTTGTGAATGGTTAATGCTGAATGTCAACTTGATTGAATTGAAGGATGCACAATAGTTATTCTGGGTGTGTCTGTGAGGGTGTTGCCAAAGGAGATTACCATTTCAGTGGGCTAGGGAAGGCAGACACACTCTTAATCTGGGCAGGCACCATCTAATCCATTGCCAGTGAGGCTAGAATATAGAGCAGGCAGAAAAATGTGAAAATACCAGACTGACCTGTACCAGCTTACATTTTCTCCTGTGTTGGATGCTTCTGTCCATGAATTTCAGACTCTAATTTCTTCAGCTTTATGACTTGGACTGGATCTCCATGCTCCTCAGCTTGCAGAGGGCCTATTGTGGGACCTGTGATCATGTGTGTTAAAACTTAACATTATATGTATATATATTATATATATCTATATGGATGTGTGTGTGCATATATATTTTAAATATATATAATATATAATATATATATATCATAGATATATATAATGATATATATTCTAATGATATATATTATATCTATTTTATATATATATATATTTTATATATATATAATGATATATATTCTAATGATATATATTATATCTATTATATATATATATATATATATATATATATATATATATATATATGGGAGGATATAGTTGTATCCCTCTAGAGAACCCTGACTAATACAATGTGTGAGAAGAAAATTTTTGAGATTTTTTTTGTTATCTCTTTTCCCTGGTGCTAGGAAAGGAATAAGATATTAGGACTAAAAGATACTTTGCATTGAAGGATTCTTTATGATTTTTAAATAGACATACTTCTTTAGCAACTAGTGGCACACTAAATATGTCATAATAGGTCCAGAAAGGGCACCAGCTATCAGGTGTATGCCAATCCCAAATTCTAGCAAAATATCACTCTAGAGACCATTTACCATACTTGTTGGTAAGTCTATTCCCAATATTCACAATTCCGTAATTAGAACAAATTTCAACACCCTCTCAGTCACTTTCTGAGTAAAGAGTAAAATGATGAGAAAAGGAAGAAGAGTGTACAGCTGCTCCATCTTTAAGTGGTGACTGAAACAAAATAGGCAGGGTATTGGGATAGTGTGTATGTTGGGAATAGGGGTGAAGTAGAAGATATCCAAACACCTCACCTATTCTGTCCAAGAGTTATTTAAACTTATGTAATATGGCTTAAGTGCATCTGGATAGTATTTTATTTATTCATTTCATTCACTCATCTCCACCAGCCAATGTTCTGCATAAGCTGTAAGGGCAAAAGGCATTTGAGCAAATACAATTAACAGTGCCAAGGGTGCATGGAAGCTTGCACACTCACACCAGTGCCCCATGGCTGCTGGCATGCTCAAGGTAGCACAGACCCAGCTGCCACCACCCTGATGAATTGCCTTGGCTGACAACCTCAATCAGATTATTGTAATCAGTAGACTGAGAACAGCTTGGTCCCTCCAGTGCAGCAGTTTTCTAATCCCAAGGGGCCAGAGAACAAAGTTGGAGGGCATGGTATCAATGCCCAGATTTAAAGCTTACAGTGTGAGAATGCTGAGCTGAGCCTTGACTACGTAATGGCTTACAAAAATGAAGCCATTAGACTCTATCCACTTTATGCTACAATCAAAACTCCAAGGGCATCAAAGAAGATAAAAGCAAAGCATTCCATCCAAAGAATAGCAACTTTAAAGATTAAGGAAACATCAGCTCACATAGATGAGAAAGTACCAAAACAAGAACTCTGGCGACTTAAAAAGCCAGAGTGTCTTCTTACCTCCAAATGACCATATTAGTTCCCCGACAATGCATCTTAAGAGAGCTGAAATTACAGACATTAAATTTATAATACGAATAGGACTGAAGATCAGTGAGTTTCAGGAGAAAGTTTAAACCCAATCCAAATCATCCAAGGAATACAATAAAATCATACGTGAGGTGAAAGACAAAATGGCCATTTTAAGAAAGATCCAAACTGATCTGAAAAACTTACTCCAAGAATTTCATAATACAATCACAAGTATTAACAGCAGAATAGGCCCCCAACATCAGGAAGGAATCTTAGATCTCTAATACTGGTTCTCCAAGTTAACTCAGTCCGATAAAAATAAAGAAAAGAGAATGAAAAACAATGAATAAAACCTCTGAAAAATGTGAGATTATGTAAAGAGAACAAATTTATTACTCATTGGGGTCCCTGAAAGAGAGGGAGAGAAATAAAGCAAATTGACAAACAGATTTGAGGATACTATCCACAAAAATTTCCTTAACCTTGCTATGCAGGCCCACATTCAAATTCAAGGACTACAGAGAAACTCTGTGAGATACCTAACAAAACTATCCACAAAACACATAATCATCAAATTCTTCAAGAAAAAAACATTAAAGACAGCTAGTGAGAAAGGGCAGGTAACCTACAAAGGAAACATCATCAGGCTAACAGCAGAACTTTCTGCAGAAATCCTACCAGCCAGAAAACATTGGGGGCCTATATTTAGCATTTGTGAAGAAGAGAAATTCCAATCAAAAATTTCATATCCAGCCAAAGTAAGCTTCAGAAGTGAAGGAGAAATAAGATCCTTTTTAGACAAGCAAATGCTGGTGGAATTAGTTACCATCAGACTTGTCTTACAAGAAATCCTTAAGGGAATACTGAATATGGAAATGAAAGACCATTACAAGCCACCAAAAAACACACTTTAAAACATAGACTGTTGACACTATAAAGCAACTACACTATCAAGCAGGAAAAGCAACTAACAACATAATGACAGGATCAAAGATGCATATGTAAATATTTACCTTGAATGTAAATGGGCTAAATGCCCTAATTAAAAGGTGCAGAATGGCATGTTGCATAAAGAAGCAAGACCCAATGGCATGCTGTCATCAAGAGACCCATCTCACATGCAATAACATTCATAGACACAAATAAAAGGGATGGAGAAAAATCTACCAGGCAAATGGAAAAAAAAAAAAGAGAGAGAGAGAAACGTAGGACATGCGATTCTAATTTCAGACAAAACAGACTTCAACCAACAATGTTCAAAAATGACAAAGAAGAGCCTTACATAATGATAAAGGCTTCAATACAATAAGACTTTACTATCCTAAGCATATATGCACCCAACACAATACAAGTTATTAGAGACATGCAAAGAGAATTAGGTTGCCATACAACAATAGTGGAAGACTTCAACAACCCACTGAAATTAGACTGGTCATTGAGGCAGAAAGCTAATAAAGATATTTGGGAACTCAAAAAGATGTTTGACCATATAAACCTAACAGAAATCCACAGAACTCTCCACTCAAAAGCAACAGAATATGCATTCTCACCTACACTTGGCACACACTAAAAAATTTACCACAAAATTGGATATTATCCTCAGCAAATCAAAAAAATAAAATAAAGTAGAAATCATACCAATCACGAACCACATAGCACAATAAAAATAGAAATCATTACTAAGAATAATTACTCAAATCCATACAATTACATGGAAATTAAACAACCTGCTTCTGAATGACTTTGGTGGAAATAATTAAATTAAGGCATGAATTAAGAAATTATTTGAAACTAATGAAAACAATAATACATACCAGTATTTCTGACACACAGCTAAAGCAGTGTTAAGAGGGAAGTTTATTACACTTAAAACCCACATCGAAAAGTCAGAAAGATCTTACATTAACAACCTAATATCACACCTAGAAGAACTAGAAAAAAACAAGAGTGAAGCAACCCTAAAAGTAGCAGAAGACAAGATATGATCAAAATCGGAGCTGAACTGAAAGAAATTTAGACATGAATAACCATGCAAAAGAATAAGGAATTTGGGAGTTGGTTTTGTGAAAGAATAAATTAGATTGCCAGACCACTGGCTAGACTAATAAAGAAAAAAAGAGAGAAGATCTAAATAACCACAGTGAAAAACAACAAAGGAGACATTACCCTTGAGCCCACAGAAATACGAAACACAGTGACAATTATTAAGCCTCTATGCACACAAACTAAAAAATCTACAAGAAATGGATAAATTCCTGGAAATATACAGTCTCCCAAGATTTAACCAGAAAGAAACTGAATTGCTGAATAGACCAATAATGACTTCCAAAATGGAATCAGTGATAATAAGCATTCCAACCAGAAAAAGCCCAGGACAAGATAGATTCACAGCAGCCTAAGTTTACCAGATGTATAAAGAAAAGCTGGTACCATTACTACTGAAACTATTTTTTAAAAAATTGAGGATGATTGACTCTTGCTTCATTCATTTGATGAGGCCAGCATCATCCTGACACTAAAACCTGGCAGAGACACAACAAAAAAGGAAGTCCTTAGGCCAACTTCGCTAATGAACATCGATGCAAAAATCCTCAACAATTATTAGCAAGCTGAATACAGCAACACATCAAAAATATAATCCACCACAATGAAGTAGGCTTTATCCTGAAATGCAAGGTTGGTTTGATATATGCAAAACAATATATGTGATTCATTACATAAACAGAAGTAAAAGCAAAAACCACATGACTACCTCAACAAATACAGAAAAACCTTTTGACAAAATTCAATATCCTTCCATGTTAACCCTCAATAAACTGCATTGAAGCAACTTAACTCAAAACAGTAAGAGCCATCTATAACAAATCCACAGTCAACATCAGACTCAATGGGCAAATATTGGAAGCATCCCCCTTGAAACCAGAACAAGGCAAGGATGCCCACTCCTACCACTCCTATTCAGCATAGTACTAGAAGTCCTATCCAGAGAAATAAGGCAAGAAAAAGACATAAAAGTCATCCAATTAGGAAGAGAAGAAGTCAAAGTATCTGTTTGCAGACAATATGATTCTATGGCCAGAAAACCCTGTAGCTTTCATTCAAAGCCTTCTTGATATGACAAACAACTTCAGTAAAGTTTCACAATATAAAAACAACAGACAAAAATTAGTAGTGTTTCTGTATACCAGCAACATCCAAACTGAGTGACAAATCAATAACTCAATCTCATTCACAATAGCTGCCCTAGGATACAACTAATCAGGGAGGTGAGAGCTCTCTATGAAGAGAATTACAAAACACTATTGAAAGAAATTAGAGATGGCACAAACAAATGGAAAAAAATCCACGCTTATGGATAGGAGTAATCAATATTGTTATAACAAATATACTGCCTAAAGCAATTTACATATTCAATGCTATTTCTAGTAAGCTACCAATGACATTCTTCACAAAATTAAAAAAAAAACACTATTCTAAAATTTATATGGAACCAAAAAGAGCCTAAGTAGCCAAAGCAATCCTAAGCAAAAAGAACAAAGCTGGAAGCATCACATTACCTGACTTCAAACTATACAGTAAGGGTATACTAACGAAAATAGCATGGTACTGGCACAAAAACAGACACATAGACCAATGTAAAAGACAAGAGAACCGGAAAAAAGACCATATACCTACAACTATCTGATCTTCAACAAAGTCAACAATAATAAGCATTGGGGAAAGGACACCCTATTCAATAAGCGGTGCTAGGATTACTGGCTAACCATATGCCAGAGATTGAACCTGGGCTCTTTCCTCATACTATATATAAAAATCAACTTGTGATGGATTAAAGACTTAAATATAAGACCTGGAATTCTAAAAACCCTAGAAAAATACCTAGCCAATACCATTCTGGACATATGTCCTGGCAAAGATTTCATAACAAAGACCCCAAGAATTGCAACAAAAACAAAAATTGACAAAATTTGACAAACTCTAATTACACTAAAGAGCTTCTGCACTAGACAAAAAATTTATCAACAAATTAACAAGCCACAGAATGGGAGAAAATATGTGCAAACTGTGGATCTAAGAAACGTCTAATATCCAGATTCTATATTTATATAGAACTTAAACAAATTAAGAAGCAAAAACCAACCCCATTAAAAAGTGGACAAAGGATACAAACAGACAGTTCTCAAAAGAAGACATAAAAATTACAACAAGCACATGAAAAAATGCTAACCACTACTAATTTTTAAAGAAATACAAATCAAAACCATAATGTGACACCATCTCACAGTAGTCAGAATGACTATTCTTAAAATGTCAAAAAATAAAAGATGCCAGTAAGCTTGTTGGAAAAACAAAGGAATGCTCATACTCTGCTGGTGGGAATTTTAATTAATTCAGCCACTGTGGAAGGCCATTTGGCAGTTTCTCAAAGAACTTAAAACAGAACTACCATTCAACACAGCAATCCCATTATTGGGTATATACCCAAAGGAATAGAAATAATTCTACCATAAAGACATGTGTATGTGTATATTCACCACAGCCAGCACTGTGAACAATAGCAAAGACAAAGAATCAAACTAGATGCTCATCAATGATAGATTGGATAAGAAAAATGTGGTACATATATACCATGGAATACTACACAGCCGTAAAAAGAATGAAGTCATGTCCTTTGCAGGAACATGGATGGAGATGAAGGCTATTATAATAAGCAAACTATCATAGGAGCAGAAAATCAAATACTACAATACCACATGTTCTCACTTATAAGTTGGAGATAAACACTGAGTACACATAGACCTAAAGAAAGGAACAATAGACACCAGGATCTTCTTGAAAATGAAGAGTGGGAGAGTAGTGAAGATAAAAACAAAATAAAATAACAATAAACTACCTACTGAGTACCATGCTTATTACTTGTGGAATGAAATAATCGGTACACCAGCCCTCCATGACACACAATTCACTGATATAGCAACCTGTTCATGTATCCCTGAAAGTAAAATAAAACATTTTTACAAAAAAGTTCCAAGGAATTTTTGATTAGATCCCTGATCTGATTACCCTTGTTGCTTTGCTGCAGTCCTTCAGTTTTTGAATTATATGTTATCTCCAGGACCAACATTGGGAATCATTTTATGCTATATGGTTCATTTCAAGCACTGATACACTTAGAGTAGCCAGACTTCATTTTAGAGCTGGCAATTACAATCCTGGCTATTTATTCTGGAGCATACTTTAAGTTAGCCCTTCTGCTGAGCTTTCTCTCTGATGCATCTGATGTTATGCTCTACATACTCCTCTTCCCCTCATTTGATTGCTATACTTTAGCTGGGGATTAGTGTAGTGTGGATTTACTGACATGACTGATGGTGTGTTTATTCTCTAGGAAATCCCAGTGCTGGAGATTATAATGCATATGCCAAATTTTCTCTTGTGATTCTATAATTTCTCTGTTCTTATCTTCATTTATCCCCTTTACAGCATGTAAACCTAACGGACATTATGAATGTTAGCTTAAGCGAGTCCTGTTGGAGAGGTTAATGAATTTAGTAGCAGGGTAATTTTAATTTTGTACACTCAAGAAAGTTATCTATTTTTTTAAAATGAGATTTTAAAAAGTGTTGGTGGGTCAGTGTAAGGGGAAAAGCTACTGCCTTTTTTCCTTGTTAGGAAATTGCTTGATGATAGAGGGTTGAAAATGGAAGGAATAGATACCTTTTTTTGCTTTCACCTTTTGATAAATTGAAAGCTGTTCAAAGAAAGAAATAACATAGTAGAACCCCCCCAACCCTATGCTTCTTTCACTTAATCCTGACTTTACATGGCAATTTCCATTAAATGAATGAAATCATCAATATCCAAAAAATTAAATAATAAAAACGTCTGGCAGGTATTTGTGTAACTTGTGGATATTATATTTCAAATGAGATGCTCTTGGGAGGGGGTTAGTTTGGCGGGATGTTAGATTTGACTTCTTTGTACAAAGCATGAATATTTTGAGCATTTTTCTTTTTTCCAGAAGTGAGCTGAGTCAAATGGAATACCTGCTTTCACTTAGGCACTCAAATTATTTCTGTACAAAACTCTCTTCAATTCCCTGGAAAACAAAATCACTTAAGAAAGCATTAGATGTGTGACTTAATAGGGATCCCCTGTCTCTGATATTAGCTTTCTTGAATCTTGGTCCAATTAAATAAACCTTTAAGAAGAATGAGTTATGTGCAAGACATTGGTAGGCACAGGAGGGAAGAAACAATGATTCTTACACTCCATTAATTCATATTTAGTGGGCCAGTTATATTAAGTTTAGCCTAAATCTTTTTGCAAGAAATGTGATATGTGTGAACTTACAAGGTCACAGATTGGCAACCATAGAGATATAAATAAAGATACACCACCCAGCTTTGCATAGTCTAGTTAAGATGGTCAAAAAATTCATTAGTCACACTGATGTACATCTGAGAGTTAAAAGAGTGGTAACAATAATTATGTAAGGACAACAGTGAAAACATAGATTTTCTCAAAGCAAACCAGGAAATATAATCAATTAATGCTCAAAACAAACCAGGGGGACCGGGCGCAGTGGCTCATGCCTGTAATCTCAGTACTTTGGGAGGCCGAGGCCGAGGCGGGCAGATCACGAGGTCAAGAGATCGAGACCATCCTGGCCAACATGGTGAAACCCCGTCTCTACTAAAAGTACAAAATTAGCCGGGCGTAGTGGTGTGTTCCTGTAGTCCCAGCTACTCGGGAGGCTGAGGCAGGAGAATTGCTTGAAAGCGGAAAAAATGGAAGTCGCCGTGAGCTGGGATGGCGCCGCTGAACTCCAGCCTGGCGATAGAGCGAGACTCTGTCACAAAAAAAAAAAAAAAAAAAAAAAAACCAAAAACCAGGGAATATAATCAATCAAATCAATTAATAGGAAGTTTTATGTAGGAAAGCTCTGTTTCAAAGAATTATATCACATCACAGAAGTCAAATTATTGCCAGCTTACTTTCTGGGATATATAGACACCTTTCTATTTTCACTATGATTTTTTTCTTGATCTGGATGAACTGTAGGGAAACTCTCCACTGACTGGAGAAACAAGTTACTTCTCAAACTCAGTTTGATTTACTTCTCTGCCTTCTTATCCAATTACCTCAAAAGTAGATCACTTCTGTTGTCTAACTTCTTTCTTCCCAACTGTATTATAGATTGTTATGAAACCAATCTTTCTGATATCTTCCCCCCAATATAGTGCACACGTTGGAACATCAAATTTGGTTCATTCACTCAGTATGTCGAAGATACTGTAGAGAAATTAATAAAATACCATGCTTACTCTGAAGAAGATTATGCTTTAATAGCCAAATTTAACAAGCAGATAGATAGTAGTAAAAAACATGTAGAATAAATGCCATAAATAAAATAGAACGTGTACAGAGGAAATAATCATCATATCCATACTGAGGAATCAGATAGAGTTTCATGAAAAAGAAAATATTTGAAACAAATCTTAAATAGATATTTCAGTGAGATGAGGTGGAGGAAGAGACAGAGATCATATTTCATAAATCAATATAACACAAAAATATTAAAAATTAAGTCGATAAATTGTTAATGTGGTAACTGGTTTGGTGGGCAGGTTATCTTACTTATGAACATATTTGCATCATCTACATTAAAATAGAAATTCAAGCTGTATGATTGGTCAGGTTAATCCATGCAGAGGTTGTAATAAAAAAAGAATAGAACTGAGAAATGGACTTTGAAAGTTGTCAATTTTTATGATGTAGATAATGACAACAAGTACAAAGAGCTACCAGACATTTGAAAAAAAATGAAACAAATCAGAGCTAAAGGTGGTAATAAAGAATTTAACTAATGCAGACTGCATTAAGGAAATCTGTGAATATATAACTAAAAATAGGAAACTATATTTGATTAGCTAGATGATGTGAGTGACAGTAATTTTAGTGAAGTAGTAATGTAAATGCTAGATCTGAAAAGTTTAGAATTGAATTGATAAAGAGATGAAAACAGCCTATATAGATTATTTTTATCCAAAAGTTAGCAATAAAACAAAGTAATAGAGCATGATCTGCATGATACCAGAAACAATTGCAACAGCTAATTGTGGCCCTTATCAGTTACATTGTTTTTACAGTGAATTAAATAGAAAATAACAATTTTAACATATTAAATGAGGAGATATTTTACCACACCTTCCATTTTCCTAAACTTTTTCAAAAGCCAAACACCAACTAGAAATGCCTGAGGCAAGATTTAAAAAGAGAGAAAGCATTAAATGTAACCTAGGGTTCGGATTAGATAATCAAATATTATAGTCTATGGAAAAATATCTAACCCTACTCTTAAGCCAATTTAGTTGAAAAATAAGATAAATGGGTTTAAGTTCAATCACGAAGGATGAAAATTTGCTTGAAGAAACACAGGGTTTTAAACAAATTATAACCTCTGTATGTCTTTTTTTTTGATATGCTCTTTTCATTTTCCTTAACACTTTTAATTCTACTTTTAGTATTTCCATGGAAATATATGAAAATAAAATCAAATACTTTTGAGTTATTATTACTTTATTATCTTTCTGTACATGTAATACAAATGTAATATTTTGTCAATGGACCCTGTAACTGAAATGGCTTAAAATGGAAATATTGATTTCTGTGGAATGCTTCTCAATTTACACCGTGATCTTGGTACTGTTATTACAAAATACTCAATTCACATTCAAATAAATTTGGACATTGGTCTCTTCCAAACTGTTGCCTCTGGTAAATATTTTCTTTTTCATACTGAAATAAATATGACTTAAAATAATCTCTTTCCTTACATGAACATTTTCTGTGTGATGCACATTATCAGTAACAATTCTTAGATGATTAAACATCAAATAGTTATTTTCTTTCAAACTTTAATATTAAACCAAATTTCAGTGATTTCTTTATATTAAAAATTAAGCTTAAAAACAGTGTTACCAAATTTTCTTGGCAGATTAACCTTTTATATGAGGTATAGAGAGAAGAGAAAGTTTAAATTGGTATTGCAAGCATCAAAGTAGAAAATAAGTGGCAAGTAGAAATGCAGAGAGAAAATAGCTGTTAGATTTTGGTAATTTAGAAGGAATCTCATGATAGCATTTTAAATTCAGATGGGTAAGGACTAAAGTGGGCCAACAACTAGGCAGTTGTCTATGAATTCTCTGTAGGGAAAAGCAAAGCTTTCCACTCTGTTAAGAAGAGAGATAAGAACAAGTAAAAAGAAAATATATAAATGTGCCAAAAAATCAAACCTAAGCATATTGGGAACTTGCTATATAAAACTTTTCCGTCTATTGTGCCAAACAAGAAAATCTAAATGATTTAGTTAAAGGAAACAAAGAAAAATGTACCAATTATTTTTGCTTCTTTATCATAAAAACAGGGTTTTTCCTCCCCATTTTAAATTTTGTTTTGGGTAATTCCTTTATTTTTATTTTATATTTTGGTGTGTGATCAATAATTTCAACATGTATGTCTAGTTTCTCAGTGTAGACCTGACAGCCTCAGTATTAGAGCAGATCCTGAAACAACATTGTAATTCAGTTTCAGCTCCTCTCAGCTATGGTCTGAGAGCAGCCCTTCCCACCCATGACTCAGAGGGAGGCACACCCATCTGTACCCCTGTGGTCAATCCAGCTAAACATAGTTCCACTGCAGTTCTTGACATGGCCTTGTAGCTCAGTCTCAGCCCTTGTCAGCTGTGTTCTGAGATCAGTATTGCTTGCCTAGAGACCAGCGTAAGATACACCCACTCATGCTTGCAGAAGCAGACCTAAAGCCCTCATTTTGTCTGTGGAACCCTGAAGCAGCCATTTAACCCAATTAGAGCCCCACTTAGTCACAGAATGGAGCAAGGAATTCCTGGCCAGGAACCCACTCAGGAACCCAGAAGAAACCTTCCCTGGGACCCATGGGAATCAAATCTGTCTGTACACGCAAATCTATCTGTGCTCCTCAAAGTTAACCTTCATCCTAGCACCAGCTCTACTTTTCAAAGTCCTGGAGGCAGTTTAGTTTACCCAGAGACCAACAAGATCCACACTCACTTGAGCCCTTGTAACAGGCCTGCCAACTACTGACCACACTGAGGACTCAGTAGGCATATAAACTGGCTCCAACCCTCTTGGTGCAATCCCAGAGTCAATTCTATCAGTCTGAAACCCAACAGGAGAAGGTCTTTATCTGCAAAAGGCTGTCTGCAAAGACTGGGTGAGGTGTTTCTTCAAATGAGAGACACTAACACAAGGATACATGGATAATAATAAAATCAGTTAAATCTGACACCACTAAAGAAAATGAACAAAGTTTTAGTAACTGATCTCGAAGAAAATAAGATATGCAATAACCTAGAAAAAAACTCAAAATTATCATCTTGAAGTGCAATGCAAGCAAAGACAGAAAGCTAAACAAAATTTAGAAGATGATGAATGAGAAAAAAGAAAATGAACCTTAATTCTTAATAGACAAATGGCATAAAAAGAACCAAACAAAAATCCTGGAGTTGAGAACGTAATAACAGAAGTGAAAAATTCAATAGAGAACTTCAATAGAAAATTTGATCATGTAGAAGAAATAGCAACATTTAATACAGGTCATTTGAAATTAGCTGATTAGAAAGAAGGACGAAAATAAGAATGAAGAAGAGTGAAGAAAGCATGAGAGACTTATGAGACACCATTAAATTATGAATAAAGTATCTGTCACTCAACAATGGGGATATGTCCTGAGAAATGTATTGTTAGGTGGTTATATCATACAAATATCATAGAATATAATTGCATAAACCTATAATTATAGCCTACTGTATACCTGGGCTTTATAGAATAGCACATTGCTCCTAGTCTGCAAATCAATACAACATGTACTGTACCTAATACTGTAGACAATTGTAACAAAATGATAAATATTTGTGTATCTAAATTTATCCAAGCATTAAAAAAGGTATGGTAAAAATACAATATTATAATCTTATGGGAACACCAAAATGTATGTGCTCTATTTACCAAAATGCCATTATGTGGCTCATGACTATATACAAATCATGGAATTTTTAAAATAAGAGAGAGAAAGAGATAGAAAGCTTATTTAAAGAAACACGGGCTGAAAGATTCCCAAACCTCGAGAGGTCCAGATTCAGAAATCCCAAAGAATGTATTAAAAGCACTCAAAAAAGAATACTTTGAGATGCATTATAATCCAAATGGTAAAAGTCAAAGACAAAGGGAAATTCCTGAAAAAGCAAGAGAAAAGAGACTTGTCAATGATAAAGGAACATTGATAAGGGCATCAACAGACTTCTCAACAGACACCTTGCAATTCAAAGGGTGTGAGCTGCTATATTCAAAGTACTGGAAAGAAAACAAAAACAGAAGCAAAACAAAACAAAACAAAAAACCTGCCAACCAAAAATCTGTCCTTTGGAAATGAAGAGGAAATAAAATAATCACCATAAAACCTGCCTTATTAAACTTAAGAGAGCTCTTCATGTTGAAACGGAAGGATACTAAGTAAAAACATGGAAATATGTGAAAGTGTATAATTCACTAAAAAGGTAAGAATACAGTCAAATTCAGAATATTTGAATATTGAATAATTTAACAGTGATATGTAAATCACTTTTATATTGGTTTTAAAATTCAAAAGATAAAAATATTAAAAATAACTAAACCTTTAATAAATTATTAATGGATACACAATATATAGTCATTAAATGTCATCATATATGGGAGGAGTGAGAAAACTGTAGAGTTTTTGTGCACAATTGACATTAAGTTGTTATCAGTTTTTAAAATAATGGTATAACTATATTTTATGCAAGCCTCATGATAACTGCAAAAAAAAAAACCAAGAACAAAACAAAACAAAACAAAACTTTTAGTGGATACGTAAAAGACAAGGAGAAAGGAATCAAAGCATACCACTATAATAAACCATTAAATCATCAATAAAGACAGGAAGAAAGAAGCCAATGAGCTACAAAACAGTAAAAAAACAAAAAACATAATGGCAATAGTATATCCTTACCTATCAATAATGACTTAAAATGTTAATAGATTAAATTTTGCAATCAAAAGACACAGAGTAGCTCTATGAACAACAACAAAAAGCTTCCAGCAATTTACTGCCTATAAGAACCCCATTTTAGCTTTAAAGACACACATAAATTGAAAATGAAAAGATAGAAAAAGATATTCCATGTAAATTACAACCAAAAAGTAGCAGGACTGATTATATTTATATTAGACAAAATATACTTTATGTCAAAATCCCTCAAAATAAATTAACAAGGTAACTGCATTAACATTAATGGGCCAATTCATCAAGAAGATGTAATAATTGTAAATAAATATCCACCAAAGAATAGCTCAGTTAATTTATAAAGCAAATTTTGAAAGAACTGAAGAATAAAATTGACAGGAATAAAATAAAAATAGTGGACTTCAATACCTCACTTTCAACAATGGGTTGATCATTCAGTCAGAAAATCCACCGGGTAGCACTGAATTTGAACAATACTACATGCAAAATGGACCTAACAAACATACAAAAAGCTCCATACAATGGAAGTAGATTATATTATTCTCAAGAGCACACAGTACATTCTCCAGGACTGTCTATAGTTTTGCACAGTGAAACAGTCTTAAAAGATTTAAGAAGATGAAAATAATCTCAAGTATGTTTTCTGACCACAGTAGTATTCAATTAGAAATCAGTTGTGCTAACCTACTCTGTGTTAGCCAGACAGATTCCATTCTGCTGAGAGTCAGACAGACTCCATCTTAACCTCTGCTTCACCCCTCCCACTCTTTCTCCTTTGAGTACGTATCTGGGTCATGTTCCTGTGATGGACCATGTTGTACTTAGAGCTATAGAAACATATAACCATTGTAACCATAACCTGCTTGACAAGCCCACTTGCTATTATGAATACCCCCTTGATTGATTGCATGGTAAGTACTGAATGTCCCCCCTTAGTAAACAGCAATCACAGGAACCGCTTGTGTATACTTTCCTTAGTATTCAACAATCATGGGAACCTCCTGCCTCCTAGTTACCAGCCTCCTTATCTAACTTACTTGTTCTGCTTCAGTAAATTCTGCTTCAGCTAGGCTCCCTCTCCCCTTTCTTAAGCAAGGTATAATAAGGAATCAAGCCCATTCATTGGGGATGAGAGACTTTGAGCATGAGCTGACTCTCAGTCACTGGCAATAAAGGACTCATAATTCCAACTCAGAGTGTGGCGCTTTCTATTCAACTCACTTGATTATAACACTTGGAGGTCCCAGCGAGATTATCACCACTGGGCACAGATAGGTCTTGATCCAGGCTCCCCTGGGTAGAGGTGGACTATAGGGGAAGCACCCCCTGAGATGTTCTAGGGCCCCACAGGCCACCCTTTTCTGGAGGAGAGCAGATAGACCCCTGGCATGCCCCACCAAATTATTCCTCCAAGTCCTCAGTCTTGCTCCATGGAGAAGATAAGTCAGGCCTGACTGGGTTATTTGTGGAGGCAAACCCTAGCAAGGGACATTTGTTAAAGGGTCAATCAGTCATTCAATTGTCCGGGGTGCCAGGATTGACTCCTGTATTCTGATTCCTGACTGGTTTGAGAAATTTCTCCCGTATTCTGATTTCTGACTGGTTTGAGAAATTTCTGAGGGAAAAGAAATTTCTCTGGGATCCCGACTGGTTTATAAAAAGTGCAAAAACTGTCATAACCTCTGAGTGCATGTGTGTGTGCATGTGTGAGTGTATGGGGCCTTAAAGGCTTGCCCTCCAGCTAGTCTTTCTTATTCATTTCTTTTGCCTGCCTCCTCCAGCTATGCCCTCTACCCCCATCTACTCCTTTCTACTCATTAATCTCAAAACAAGATGTGTATATACAAATACTACCTGGAGAGAAAGTGCCTTCAATAAGGTTTCTCTTGTGGTCAATTTGTGTGCTCTGTTCACAGGATCCAGCCCCAAGGGGATGCTCCATGCAGTCGAATGTGAAACAAAAGCAAAAAAGAGTCTTCAGGTTGTTGATTTTTACCTTTGTCCAGGAAATAACCCCGATACTAACTGCCAAGAAGTTTATGAATTTTTCTGCCCATACTGGACTTGTGTGACCTTGGCCACTTACTCTGGAGGACTTCAACATTGTCCTCAACTCTTTCTATAGCTCACATCTCTTGCCCTAAAACATGTAATGTAATAACTTGCAATCCTCTTACCATAACTGTTCATAATCCTAGCTTAACACATTGGTACTACAGTATGATATGGGGATTAAGACTCTATCTCATGGGGTTTGATCATGGAACTCTGTCCGTTAGAACCCTCCTAAGCCAATTGGACCTTAGACTGATTTAGGTGACCCTATGTTCCAAAAACACCCAGACAGTGTTAGCTCAACTGTCCCATTGCCCATCCCAGCTCCTCAATCTTGGCTGCAGCATTAAAACCTCCAACCCAGCCTAATGTCCATTCTAAATAAAGTGCAGCACCTGCTTAATGATACTCAGCCTAAACTGGCCCAAGACTCTTGGTTAAGCTTAAAGGCCAAACCCCCATATTATGTTAGACTGGAGTTGAAGCCATACTTAACACTGGCCCTCTTTCTTGTCATACACTCCCTTGTTCTCTTACACTAGATGTTTCAGGAAACACCTCCTGCCTAATTAGCCCTGAGTATAACTTATCTGCTTCTCCCTTCTAGGCTACCTGCAACCAGTCTTTACTCACTGTTATAAACCCCTCAGTCTCCTACCAGGTACCCAACAATACCTAGTTGGCCTGCACCTCAGGCCTCGCCCACTGCATCAATGGTATTGAACCTGGACCTCTTCTGTGCGGGTTGGTTCATGTGCTTTCCCAAGTCTACATGTACAGTGGGCCAGAAGGACAACATCTCATCACTCCCCTTGAGCTGCATTCCAGGACCTGCCGAGCTGTACCACTTCTTGTGCCTCTTCTGGCCAGCCTTAGCATAGCTGAGTCAGCAGCTATTGGTACTGCTGCTCTGGTCCGAGGAGAAACTAGACTGATGTCCCTATCTCAAGTAGTTGCTGATTTAAGAAATCTCCAGGCAGCCATAAATATGTTACATACCCAGGTAGAATCCCTAACTAAAGTTGCTCTCCAAAACCATCAAGGCTTAGATTTACTGTTCCTCTCTCAAGGAGGTTTATGCACTGCTTTGGGAGAAAGCTGTTGTTTTTATGCTAACTGATCTGGAGTCATAAAAGACACTCTTCAGTGAGTTCAGGAAAATCTAGATGGAAGCCAACAGGATCAGCAAAATAACACCCCATGGTACCAAAAGATGTTTAACTAGAGTCCATGACTGACTACTTTAATAACTGGGTTAGTGGGACCCCTCCTTCTTCTCCTGTTAGGTTTAGTCTTTGGATCTTGTATACTAAATTGGTTCCTCAATTTCAAAAAACAGTCTGTAGCTTCTGTTAAACTTATGTATCTCAGAACCCACTATAACCCCCTTGTTATAACCTAGGAGTCAACAAGTTGACTCCCCAAAAACACAGGTGGTAACTGTGCTAACCTACCCCGTGTTAGCCAGACAGACTCCATTTTTCTGAGAGTCAGGCAGACTCCATTTTAACCTCTGTTTCACCCCTCCTGCCATCTCTCCTTTGAGTGCCTATCTGGGTCATGTTCCTGTGGTGGGTCATGTTGTACTTAGAACTATAGAAACATATAACCATTGTAACCATATCCTGCTTGACAAGCCCACTTGCTATTATGAATACCCCCTTGATTGGTTTCATGGAAAGTACCAAATGTCCCCCACTTGGTAGCCAGCAATCATGGGAACTGCTTGTGTATACTCTCCTTAGTAATCAACAATCATGGGAACCTCCTGCCTCCTAGTTACCAGCCTCCTTATCTAACGTACTTGTTCTGCTTTAGTAAATTCTGCTTCAGCTAGGCTCCCCAACCCCTTTCTTAAGCAAGGTATAAAAAGGAATCAAGCCTCTTCCTCAGGGCTGAGAGATTTTGAGTGTGAGCTGACTCTCGGTCACTGGCAATAAAGGACGCATAACTCAAACTAAGAGTGTGGTGCTTTCCATTCAACTTGCTTAGTTGTAACACAGTAACAGGAAAACTTTTAGCAAATTCGCAAACATGGAAGTTAAATAATACAATCCTTAACAAAGAATGGATCCAGGAAGGAATGGATCCAAAAGGAAAATTTAAAAAACTTGAGAAATGCAGAAATAGAAATGTATTTTAAAATATTTAGGATGCTGCAGAAGCATTTCTAGAAAGAAAGTTTATTGAAATAAATGCTTACATTAAGAGGAAGGTAATATCTCAAATAAACAAGCTAATTTTACACTTACAGAAATTAGATAAAGAATAAACTGAGCCCAGAGTCAGCAGAAGGGAGGAAATGAAGCAGAAGGAAGGAAATGAAAAGATTATTATATAAATAATAAGGTAGAAATTAGATTGACAATAGAAATGATCCACAAAACTGAGTTGATTTTTGGAAAGATAAAATTAACTTAATCTGTAGCTAGATTAAGCAAGAAAAAGAGAAGACTCCAAAATAAAAATATAAATATAAAAGCAGATATTACAACTGAACCTATGAAAATACAAAGGATCACAAGACTACTGTTAAAATAATAAATGAACACCAATAAATTGAAGAACCTATACAAAGTAGATACATTTCTGGTAAGATACAACTTACCAAGAATGAATTATGAAGAAAATGGAAATCCAAATAGATCAATAATGATGAATGAGATTTAATTAATTTGAAACATCACAACAAAGAAAATCCTAAAATTACATGGATTCAGTGGTGAATTCTACCAAGCATTTAAATAGCAACAATCCTTCCTAAACTCATCCACAAAATTGAAGAGGAGAAAACGCTTCCAAATTGGTTTCTTGAGGCCAGGATTAACCTGATACCAAAACCAGACAGGGACTGTACAAGAAAAGAACATTATAGTACAGTGGTGTTGAGGAATGTAGATGCAAAAATCCTCAACAGAATACTATGAAATGGAATCCAACAGCTCATTAATAGGATCATATGCTATAAGCAAGTGAAACTTATCTCTGGAATCCAATAATGATTCAACCTGTATATGGCAATGAATGTGCTACAACATTTGTGCTTTGGGCAATGCCATATTGCTCAAAGCAATTTGCAGATTCAGTGCTGTTCCTATCAAACTACTAATGGCATTCTTTGTAGAACTAGAAAGAACTATTTTAAACAGAAAGAAGTACAAAAAGCATACTCAACATTTTTTTATGATAAAAATTCTGAACGAGTTAGAATGGCATTTTTTTGTAGAACTAGAAAGAACTATTTTAAACAGAAAGAAGTACAAAAAGCATATCCAACATTCTTTTATGATAAAAATTCTGAACGAGTTAGGTATAGAAGGAATGTACCTAAACACAATAAAGGGCATATATTACAAGCCTGCAGCTAACATGATACTCAACAGCACAAAGCTGAAAACTTTTCTTCTAATACCAGGAACAAGACAATAGTGCCTATTCTCATTACTTCTATGCAACATAGTATTGGAGGTATTAGCAAAAACAAAAACAAAAACAAAACGAAACAAAAGAAATAAAATGTATCTGTGTTAGTTCAAGTTACTATAACCAAATATCATAGACTGGATAATTTAAAAATAGTAGAAATGTTTTCTTACAGTTCTGCAGCCTGGGAGTCCATGATCAAGGTGCCAGCAGATTCATTGTCTCATGAAAGTCAGCTTCTCATGGAATCACATTATCTGTGCCCTCAGCTGATTGGAGGTATAAACAGGTTCCCTCAGCCCTTTTTTATAAGGATATTTATGAGTGAATATCCTATTCATAAGGGTGCAGCTTAAATCACTCCCAAAAGCCCATATATTATAATACCATGGAAATATTATAATACCATGGCCTTGGTAATTAGGATCCAACATAGAAATTTAGAAGAAAGTACAAATATTCACAACATAGCAGCATTCACATTGGAAAGGAATAAGATTCTCTGTTTGCAGATGGCATTATCTTATATGCAGAAAATCTAAAGACCACTAAAATTAATATAACTAATAAACGCATTTAGTAAAATAGCAGGATAAAAATCAACATGAGAAAAATTTTCATGTGTCTATTCATGAAAACAACAAACTCTAAAAAATTTACAACAAGCTTATTTACAGTAGTATAAAAAAGAATAAAATATTTAGGAATATATTTAACCAAGAAGACAAAATATCTGTACACTAAAAATGACAAGAGATAGATGAAAGAAATTGAAGAAGACAGAAACAAATGGAAAGATATCCCATGTTCGTGGATTTGAAAAATTAATATTGTAATAATGTCCATAACTACCTAAAGCAAACTACAGGTTTAATGCAATCTCTACTAACATTTCAACAGCATTTTTCATGGAATAAAAACCCGGATACCTAAAATTAATACAAAATCACAAAAGATCCCAAATATCCAAAGCAATACTGAGAGAGAGGAACAAAGCTAGAGGCATCACACTTCCTGATTTAAGCTATTACAAAGTTATAGTAATCAAAACAGCATGGTACTGAGACAGAAACAGAGACCAATAAATATTTGATCAACTAATCTTTCACAAGAGTGCCAAAAAAACACAATGGGAAAAGGGTAGTCTCTTCAATTGAGTTGAGAAAACTGGATATTTGGAAGAAATGTATAAATTCCTGGACACCCTTCCAAGGCTGAACCAGGAAGAAATTAAATCCCTGAACAGAACAATAATGAGTTCCAAATTTGAATCCATAATGAATCACCTACAAAACAAATAAACAAACAAAAAAACCCTTGGACCAGACAGATTCCACCCAGGAGGCAGAGGTTGCAGTGAGTTGAGATTGTGCCACTGTACTTCACCCTCAGCAACAAAGCAAGACTCCGTCTTAAAAAAAAAAAAAAAGAAAGAAAGGAAGAAAGAAAAAAGAAAAAGACAGCTAATCAATCATGATCAAGCAGGCTTTAATTCCTGGGATGCAGTTTTTTCAACATCCACAAATCAAAAAACATGACTCATTATGTAAACAGAACTAAAGACAAAAACCATATGATCATCTCAATAAATGTAGAAAAGGCCTTTGATAAAATTCAACAACCTTTATGTTAAAAACTCTCAACAAACTAGGCATTGAAGGAATGTACTTCAAAGTGCTAAGAGCTGTTTCTGACAAATTCACAGTGAAAATCATACCGAATGGGCAAAAGCTTGAAACATTCCCCTTGAAAATGTGAGTAAGACAAGGATGCCCTCTCTCACTGCACCTATTCAACATAGTATTGGAAGTCCTGGCCAGAGCAATCAGGCAAGTGAAAGAAATAAGGAGAACCACATAGGAAGACAGGAAGTCAAACTATCTCTATTTGCAGATGACATAACTCTATATCTAAAAAATGTCCCATCGTCTCAGTCCCAAAACTCTTTAAGCTTAGAAACAACTTTAGCAAAGTCTCAGAATACAAAATCAGCAACAAAAATTTCTAGCTTTCCTATACATGAATAAGCCAAGCTGAGAATGAAATTAGGGACTCAATTCCATTCACAGTTGCCATAAAAAGAATAAAATACCTAAGATGTGGCTAACCAGCGAGCAAAGATACCTACAATGAGAATTACAAAACATGGTCAAAGAAATTCAGGATGACTGAAACAAATTGAAAAACAGTCCATGCTCACGGATAGAATTCATATTGTTAAAATAGCCATATTGCCCAAAGCAATTTGCAAATCAATGCTATTCCTATCAAACTACCAACGGCATCCTTTGCAGAACTAAAAATAGCTATTTAAAAATTTATATGGAAAAAAAAGAGCTTGAGTAGCCAAGGCAGTACTAAGCAAACAAACAAAGCAAGAAGCATCATGCTACCTGACGTCAAAATATACTACAGGGCTATGGTAACCAAAACAGAATAGTACTGGTGCAAAACAAGACACATAGGCCATTGGAAAAGACTAGAGAGCCAAGAAACAAGGCTACACACCTACAACCACCTGAACTTCAACAAAGCTGATAAAAACAAGGAATGAAGAAAGGACTCCCTATTCAATAAATGGTTCTGGGATGACTGGCTAGCCATATGCAGAATATTAAAACTGGATCTCTTCCTTACACTACACCATATGCAAAAGTCAACTCAAGATGGATTAAAGACTTAAATTGAAAACCCAAAACTGTAATGAACTCTGGAAGACAACCTAAGTAATATCATTGTGGACATAGAAACTGGCAAAGATTTCATGACAAAAATGCCAAAAAATTGGCAAATGGGATCCAATTAAACTAAAGGGTTTCTTCACAGCA